>JABFQC010002914.1:0-15057 GCA_022817085.1 Psilanteris sp. ZL-2020
GCATTAGATAGAATATTGTTCACTGGAAGCAGCAGACGTAAGTACCTTTTCAGTGGTGCTGCACGTATCGAAAAGACCAATCTAATCACAATATGTACCAGACACGAATTTAATGGAAAAAGTACGTCTTTCGTAGCATCCCGAAGAATTTTCCGCTTGCATTTCGGCGATGACAGAAAGTAATCAATGCACAAGGATAGATTGCTGCATTTGCGGGAACGGAATATTCTGAAAGGATTGTATAGTCGTTGAAATGGATAGAAATAAGTTATTTTTAATTCGAGGGTAAAGTCACACTAGTATTTGTGATAACGTTCATCGATTTCGTGTTACAATTTTTCAAAAACAATGATAATTTTATATCCATTTGTCAAACGAATTACTTTTACACTATTATCATTATTACGTAAAAAGATAACTTATACGATATTATATTTTTTTAAATATGATATAATAGGTATATATTTTTATATATATATTTAAATAATTGTATATGTATATTAATAATAAAATAATACATATTTTATTTATTTGTATGATTTACTAATAAACAACGTTTATAAATTCATTTTAATCGTTTCCAATGCATAAACTAGTATTTTTGATATTCTGATGTTATAAATTGCAGGGCCGTCAGAATAACCCTAACAGATTACTATCAACGTTAAACGTTAGGTCAACGTTGAATCGATTGTTTTGTTAGTTTAAATGGTGGTTTCACGTTAGTAATCATTGCTCATCCATAGCTATAGAATATTGGATTATCATCAACGTCCAATTTGCAGTAGTTTATCTTTTCGAAGTAGTAAAATTGTTCATTACCAGTAGACCTATGTGCATTTCATAATAATTATTTCTCATCAGTTAACTATACTTATTTTAGTGCCAATATACATTTATTCCTTACTGAGAGAACGAGATTGCTAATTTAAGCATCTATATTGTTAAATCTGCAATCTCAGATACTTGAATTGAATAATCTCAGAATGCAGAAAAGTTGGCGATCTAGATTGTAAATCAAACAATCCAGATATTAAACTTCATCATTTCTATCCTTAGCTTCACTAAAATTCACAATATTGAAATCATATAAAAAGTACGTATTAAAAATAATTATATGATGAAGTTTTGGGTGTAACACAAATTTAATTTAGATTTTGTATGATATAATGTGTACAATAAATATATGCAATCTAGATAATATTTTTAACAGTCTAGAATTCAGCAATCTCGTTCTCTAATTATGTTTCTTTTGTAATAATTGAATATAATAATTAAGACAAAATAATAATTATAAAGTTACTCGAAACCATTTTAAATTAGCTAAGTCAATTTTTGTATTTTAATATTTAAAAATGTAATATTTCATAAACGATTCATAAAATGTGTGTACTTTTCTTTGTTATAACAAAATTGTAGAAAAAATATGACCTCTCATAAATATATATAGCTCATATAGCTTGTACAAAAATAGGAAAAGACCCTAGTATTTAAAATTTATTACGTTAATGAAATTAAATATTACAATTCTATTTATAATAATAAAATGCTTTTATCATTATTATGTTACCTTAGATGGTTTAAAAAATTATCAAAAATATATTTAGAATATCAAAAGATATATAAATCTAAATTTTTTCCAAGAAGCTAGAATTTCCCCTTCTAACTTCCAGGAATGAATAAAAATTATTATAAATTTTTATCTGTTCCGATAAATTTATAATTAATTTAAAAATAATTTTAGTTTATTTTCAGAACTAAATATTAACCTTTTATATTTATATTGATTTTGTATTTTAGATAAACAGCATATAATGAAAAATATAAATGAGTATAAATCAGAATATTTTATAGATTCAGGTAATAAGATTGTTACGTATTTATGCTTATCGATAGAAAATGCAATTACATATAAAATTATCAAAGTACAAGATCATAGAACTACACAAATCGTGCTTTTGCTTAGCTAAAATAACTAGATCTAAGTTCTTCGTTATTAACGCGTCATTCAAACATCATAATTTTTTCTTTTAATAATATAAATACATTTATAACTTTATGTAATTAGATCTTTAATCTAATATATGTTTAGTAATTTTTCATTTTTTAATTTACAGAAAAGTTTAAACAGTATTCTTGTGACATTTTTGGTCCGTTTAAAAAATTATTTTTCATATTGGCGGAATCTGAATTAATAACAATAAATTATAAATTGTGTACACATATTTAAACCTCAGTTACATTTATTATTATTATTTCTATTTCTAATATTATTAAAAATTATCTAATAAATGAAATATTTTTGAAATAATATAAACTTATAAAATAAAAACAGAATATACTTTGTTAATGATAATTTTTTTCTATGTTTAGATTTATTGTAAGCAAATTAAATCTTACTAATGGCGTCCAATCTTCATCCGTGGAAATATTTATTGTGATGAAAGTATTTTATAAATAATCGCTGCCATTAATATGTATAACAATAATTTTGAATCAGAATAATTCTCGCTAGTATATTTAAACACATATACAATACATTAAAAAATTAATGTTTGAACGGGAATGCTTATTAATTGTAGTAATTGACCTATTTTTATCAACAAGCATTTGAATGTTATGATGAATATGTATATATATATATGATATATAACCAAGTTATTCTAGAGTTTAGAGATATTGCAGAGAATAACATTACCGAGGCTTGGTTTTTTCAACAATAATTTAATTTTAAATCCATTTTATATATTAGTACGTATATACTTATTTATTTAATTAAAATAATTAGTAAATAAAATAAATTACTTTTATGAATATGATATACGTAATTTTATGCGTTTAATGTAATTATATTTTGAGTATAAAAAATAAATATAATTAAGTAAAAATTATACTTATTAGCTCAAATTTGATTTGCATGACAGTCTTTATTTAAATATAGAATTCAATTATCTTATTTTTAACAAATGTGTCAAATTAATATATGTATATATATTTCAATAATTGGATTTACGCAAATTCCTCCTAAATATACAATTAAATCTAAAAAATACTTATGTATATGTAACTGTTAATATTTATAAAATGAGAAACATTGATACACAGAGAAAAATAGCATACATTATTATATATAATTATATATAATATATATAATACAAAATAATAATATAAATCACACAAAAATTGCCTAATTTAATTCTTTATAATGTTTATACAAATATACAATATGATTTATTTGTAATGCTTTATATATAATTACGTATTTTATTATTATAATTTGAAGCTTCTATTATTTTATTAGTAATATTTTTGTGCGAATTAAAAAAATATTATATTTTATGTGGCTTTTTTCATTATATGAACGTACAACTAACTAAGTTAGTAATTTCTCACAGAATCATTTTGTCCGTGTATGATTGTACCTATAACCTAGCACTAACTAATTGGTAATAAACTTATATTACTGCCTATATATTTATGGCCTTTGTATATTACGATCCGTAGTATAATAATGCTTATAAGATTGGATCCGTAAAATCTCTTTTACGTAAAACCATTTTCGCTTAACATTGATGTTATTAAACCGCATTTATTATATTTTTAAGAAAATAAGCTAATATAACATGCATATCGCACTAATATGCAATGTACAATACAAAGTACTAAAACATTAGAATTAATATTTTTTATTATCTTTTAGTTAAACCAACAGGTTAAAATTCTCATTATGGTAATTTTATAGATATTATTAATTTTGTTTATATAAACTAAATTTGAAATAAATTTTCTGTATATTGATTATAATACATTTCTCATTAACAATATCTATTTATATGAAAATATATAAATTCTATTTAAGTTTAATCATATATATGGATTCTTACAAATCAATATATTCAAATTTAAATTCTACGTAAAATTCCACATCATTTTAATGCATAATTTACTTATATTAGGGATACGAGATGTCTGTCAAGTCAAGTTTCACTAAATTCTTCTTTTTCAAATTACACAGATTGAATATAAAAATTTCATTAAGAATAATTCTACCCATTTCAGCTGTTTTGATATATGTAAATGTATATACACATTTTATGTTTACAGACAATTTTTCGTGGGAATTTTACTTATACATATTTTTAATGTATGCAAATAATATATTAATTTTGAAATTATGTACTTTAAATTAGACACTATGTATTTAATATTTAAATATAAAATACATTGATTCGTAACTAATAATCATTCAGCAATATAAGTTTCTTTATTTTGGAATGTATTGTTTAACTTATAGTAAACTACGCATTAATTATATTTAAATATTAAGTTTTTTTTTCAAAATATTATTATTATAGTACCGATATTCAACATGTAAAATTCTCAAAATATAATATCTATATTACAGAATCAATATCTTGCTGTCAAATTATTTCTAGTCCCCTTCACTGTTTCGAGTTTTGAGAAGAACCAATGGAACGACAAGGATATTAACGGCAGTTATTTTATTGTCTTCAGATAACTCAGATCACTAGATTTATCAATAAGCTGAAAGTTTTCTCCTACTTCAATTGTACCGTCTCTTATACGGAAAAATAACCCGTTTCATATTTCAATTTAATGCTTATTCCCTACAAAAATACTTTTATCACTTACAAAGATTATTAAGTTATTTCTAAGATTTTTTAATTGATAATTTAACTTATATGTAGCATACATACTAAACTGTTTATATATGGTTAATATGAACAATATATCTATAGTTACAACTAATTTATTTATAGTTTATTTACAATTAATTTATAGTTTGCTATGAATATTAAAATGAAAATCAGTACGGCTATTAAATAAAGTAATACATTTTCAAAGAATAAATAATATATGATAATGAATTTAAACCAGAATAATATAATTTAGATTTTAATTTGAAAAAAATTTAATAAAGTGATTTCTGTTTAAAAATGAGTTCTATAAAATATTTTTAAACAAGTCTGATGTTAAATATTACTACAGTATGGTAAATATAAGATATTACTAATATAAATTGCTTTATAGATATTTCATTTCAAAACTTGTTCAATATGTAATATGAAAAATATGTCTTGTCTGAATTTTGTAACTTTAATCGTGATTGGAATTTCTGTTCTAAAGTCGAACGTGACCACAGTCTCTAGAGAAAAATTCTGGCATTTTTCCTTTCTAAGTAAAACGGAAACTCTTTAAGTAAAAATCATGTAATTGTAAAGAATAACTGTTTATAATTTTATACAATTTTGTGTTGAGGAAGTTGTATGTGTTGTAATAAGTGTGTATATTTATTAGTGAATATATTTTTATAGTTGAAAAAATAAGAACAAAGATAGTATAATTTCTTCATAATAAAACAAAAATATAATATTAATATATACAAAATATATATATTGTATATGTACACATGAAATAATTGCAATATATTTACGATTATATAAGGCAGTTACTAAGTTTTCATAAAAAATATCATTAATCTAAAACTAATTTTTTATTACAACTGTAATGTAATGTAATGTAATTTTATAATTTATTTTGAACAAATACAATACATTTTTTATTCAAATGTGTATAATATTATACAGAATAAAGGATAAGAATTTAACTACTATATAATTGCAATTACTTCAGTGTTATTATATTTTACAGCAATTCTTACTCAACTGAAAAATTATACACTTGCAATGCTTATTGTGGTAATTCATTTTTGTCAAAAACACGTGAAATTAGAAGTGTAAAATTGTATACTAAAAACGATGACAAAATGTTATAATCTTACGACATATATAATTTCTGTTTATTAGAATTAATATTTTATTTTACAGATTATAACAAATAAAATTTCTATATTTCGTCAGTGGAAAATGTAATATATATGATTCTGCAAGATTACTTTATTTAACAAATAGTAAATTTTTTTATTCGTGGCACATTATAGCAGCATAAATTTCTATTAGACTGAGAGGTTTCATTATCCTTAATAAATGAAGTTGGCTGTAAAATGCCGTAGTACCCATAAAGTGTTGATCACTAAACATCTCGTACTTCACTTAAATAATTCTGTAAATCAAAGAAACCAATAATATAAATAATAATTATTTATAAGTAATTTAATTACAATTACTTCATATGAAATATATTAACACACAAATACAGTAATAATTATTACTTCTCTTAAACGTGAAAAAACCGGTTTTCTATGTATATACATATATATATGATATAGGTGGTTATATGAAACTTTTTTCAATAAAAATATTATTAACAAACTTGATCTTAAGTTATTGAAGATTAATTAGTTATATATAATTTAAAAAGTACGTGCTAAAATAAAAAAATGAAGATTTTTCAATTCTTAAGTTACTGAAAACTTTAGATTTATGGAGTTTCGATAATAGAATATAAAACGTGTTAAAGCAATTTGTTAAAATATAAAGAAGATATAAGTTTTATCAGATTTTGACCAGTAAGTTTCTCTTACACTTTTTTAATTTTTTATTATGTATGTATATTGTAATTTATTAGTATAAACTTTCACAGTTTATTTATGCTTTAATGTATCTAGTATCTAAATGTGGTTTTTATTTACACAACACATACATATTAGATATTATGTTAATATATATATTTCAAAACAAGAATATAATTTCCACATATGTATATCATCTATGTATTTTAAAATAAATGTAAATTTAATCTGACATTTTGAAAACAAAATGAAATACCATAATAGTTAATCGATTTCAAATATACTTGATTATATACATTTTATATTTAATGTTTTTATAAAACGTATACATTGTAATTGGTTAATACTAATACACCATATAAGATTTAAATTTGATTGAACAGAAATAATACACCGTTTATTCAACATTTTAGACATTCAACGGTATTTTTATTTAAAATATTGGATTGTTCTTTATTTTTCAAAATATTGTGCGAATTAAAAATTAATAACACTATAATGGAAAAAGGTAAAATGAGATTCTAACACTTATTATATATAGTTTGCAATATGAAATGTGAGAATAACTTCAAGTTTTATTGTCATGAATTATAAACAGATATGTTTAAACTAGAATAAAAAAATATGAGATTATAAATAATCAAAGTAGTAGTTTTATATTTTAACAAATATTTATATATATTTTTAGACTCTAGAAAAAATTATATAAAATATTCGTGTGCAAACTAATATTTTGTTAAACTGTAGGATTTTTTATTTGATTTTCGTGAAACAAATGGTTCTATTGTATTTCAATTCATTTTACTTTATCACACTGTACTATAAATATCATGTATTCGCTGAATTGCAGGTTAGATTGTGCGTATGACGATTCATAAATTATAATATATCATAATAAGTCATTAAATATTAATCGCTGGGCGTTTCGTAATTTAAACTCGCCATTAATTACATTGAAAATGTATCTATATAAGTAATACTCATTTGATTTTATCACCAATTTAGAGAGCAATATCAATATATATACAGACAAAAAAAACTATATTGTCTGAATTAGCCAATGCATCAGTGGTAAATAGAATTGTATGAATTTAGCAATAAATTTATCAGATCAATGACTGTTTAAATATTGCAGTATTGATAGTAATTTAAATGATACGCTTAAATACGCTTGTGCTTTATATCATGATACTTAATGCCCTTAATTAATACTCATGTCCTAAAACAAGTAATATTTGATATTTGAAATCTTCAAAACCTTATTTTTTACATTTTGGAACATTTATGTTTAAATTTACTTACATTAGAAAACTTGTACTGACAATACTGACAATATTCATTTGAAAATTCAGTTTTTAGGGTAAGGATTAATAAAATATATTTGAAGCAAAAAACCGTATATATTATTAAATATACATTACAATTTTATTGTAGTATGATTTTATAATTGTATTAAAAACTCTCATATATATAAATGTCAATTACAGTTAACAATATCACACGAAAATCATCACAATATATACTTTTTTACCTATATATATATGTATATATAATTATATTTTCTGTTATTTTTATTTTATATCTTCCTGTAATTTTATTTTCATAATTTTAAAATCGTTCTCTCTATACATACAAAAATAGCAGAATCAAAATAATGATAAAAGAATATGAGAACAACAACATAATATAATATGAGGGTAAATCTTTCGAACTATATATTTTTAACTTTGGAATTTTATTCTATGATTGGGTAAAATTATAAATGGATATTGTAACAAATTTAATAGGTATTATACTATTTGTTTTATTGTTCAATAACATTATATCTGTGAATATATAAATGATTTACTCCAAATAATAATTATACTTAGAGCACCATGTTATTTTAGTGCTTTAATGTGATCATATAATATTATTATGCTTCAAATAGTTTATATTGATATATAATTTCGGTTTTATTATTATTATAATCAGTTAAACAAATTGTATCAATATTTAATTAATCTAAAGTGAAACGCAATTACTTTATTTATACTTCCACTCCAAACGTCAACATAGGATAGAAAATCAATGTTGCATTCAATTTAACATAAGCCACACGATTTTTCCGATTTCGCAATGCTCATTTTATGACATTACCATAACTTAATTTTTCATAATTAAATGAATTAGAATAAATTTTAGTTTGTATTATGTATATTTTAAAGTTATTCGAGTAATGCCATATAAAATGGAACACCATGTGCATGATTAATCTTGATAAATGTAATTTACTGATTTTAATTATTATTTTTTGAATTATAATTAATTTAATTTTCAATTCATTCATGCTTCATTATATTTATTGCATTTGTATAACTTTTATCTATAATTCACACAAATATAAATAGTATTCACATTTGATTATGATAATAACATGTTATATTGAATTTGTCGGAACATGTTTTGATTGATTTTAATTAAATACATCCTATATAATCAATCCTTATACTTACTATTGAAAATTTGTATTTCGGTGTTTCAATTTAATAGTTATTCTATGTCATCATATCGAATAATTTAATATACACAAAAGCATTTGATACTGAGATCTATTTCAGCCATTCAGTTTATTCGATTCGTTATATTTGTTTTCAAGTTAGCTCGTTATCGTAAATTGAAGAAAGTACTACGTACTTTAAACAACAACCTTATTCGTATAGTAAAGAATAAATATAGCAATCTTAAAACAACGCCAATGTGTAAAAAATATATTCTTATTTTATGCTATTAAAAAAACGTTAAATTGAATTTCGAATTCATTAACTAAGTTTTATTTAATTACTCAACGCATCATGTGGAATTTAAGTTTCATATTATGAGGTTTTTTATGTAGAGTACTTGGTAGTGTATGTATGAGTATTAAAGTTGCATCTTGATTAATATTTAATAATTATTTCAAGTACAACATAATTAGTTTATTTATGCACTTTTTATTTTTTGTTCTATAAAATATTTTTTTATTATTTTCTTAATAAATTGTAACTAAATTCAAAACAGTAAATTTATTTTACTTCAACATTTTTAAGTAAAAAAATATAATTCTATGTTACAAATAAATGCTTTATGTTATAACATTATAAAAATATATTGTTCTTCCATATTAAATATATATATTTGTTTTATTCTTTTCAAACATTTATAATTTAAATAAATTTTATTTGTAAACGTCAACTTATCGATAATTTTGTATTATTTACGGACAAAAAAATTTATTTTACTTGTTTAATGGATGAAGTAATTTACTGAATTTCTATTATAGAGTATGAAAAGTTTTTTCCACTATAAAGTAAGAATCACAAATGATTGTTATTATTAATAACAATTAAATCTAGTTATTATTTTCGTAGTGATTCTGTATAAAAGTTATGTCCTCGTACAAGTTATATAATCCTAGAATATTGTATTTGAAAATTAAAGTCATTGCATTCGATGATTATAGTTGTAGTAATTAAATAATGTTCAAATTATTAAGTTATCAAAGTGTCATGTTACGTTACAGGATTATGAGTAAAATTAGTTGAAAGGTTATTTATATAACTGAGGTCGTGGAAACTTTAAAATACTTGCATCAGTAATTAGTTTTTAGTATTTCATGACAAAATTTAAAATATTTTAAATGAGATTTATGACAAATAGTAACAAGAATTTTATATTGCAATTTTCTTATTATTATTTATAAAACATCTATACTTAAATACATTCTACAACAAACGTTTTCTAGTTATTTTTGTTATGTAATGTATAATTATGTATAATAAAAATGAAAATTTCATTTATATTATATTATTTATTACATTATATTTAAAAAGATACATTAAACCTTCTGCCATGTGGAAAACCGTTTTATAATTATAATATTTTTTTTCGTTCAGTATAAAAACGCAGCGTCTTTTATCATATTTAAATTATTCATTATAATTTAAAAAAGATATCATGTATAATGTGGAAGTCTTAACTTTGTGTCTCGTTATTTATGAAATGTTACTTTTAGTCGTTTAAAAAATGATAAATGATATTTATACGATGATTTATTGCAGTGATAATAATCATTTTATGACTTTGAATGATCACATTTTTGTTCTTCCCTCTTAAATGCACGTATATTCACTTAAGATTCATTTATAAATAATTGTTAAACCCAAAAGATGGCATTAAAAATTATATAGAACATATTTTTTTCTGAATTTTCTGAAATTTTCAAATAAAATACTTGTTTTCAATAAATAATTCAAAAATATCAATAAAAATGAACATTATTATTTACGTGTTATAAAAATTAGTTTAAATCGCTCCAGAATAAATATATATCAAAAACAGAAATGGTTTAATCTTTCAATCGGTGTGTTTATGAAATTAACCGTCGGCATTTGAATGAATTGAATAGATCAATGAATAACCTTTTAATGAAATATGATAATCAAATCATTTTAATAGTTATTTAAATTTAATATTTTCTATTATTAGATTACTTGGTAACAATTGATATAATATTAAATAATTTTAATAATGATCATATTTTTTGATAATATTTTATAATTAGTAATATTTTGGAATTAATCTGGAGGTGAATTAGATAATATTCCAGCAATAGTTTGCTTGATAATGACGTCTAGTGAAGCTGGAATTTCGTTATCCCAAGTAATAATCCAGATTTAAACTTGCCATTACATATACAACACCTGATATTCGAACATGAGTCCCTCAAGTAAAAACAAGATTTCTTCAATTCAATGCTTTCATAGATATCTCTATTGTAAGTTTAATAAGAATGTACAGTAAAGAAAGAAAAGAAAGTAATATCATTAATATATATATTTATATACATCCTTATAATTCGGTGCTTATTAGGACACCCCACTTAAGGACACTCTAACTATACTGGACTGAAGGTACAAAATTGTGTGAAAAAATTGAGGCGAGTCCACCGGCTACGTTTCTGGTAATAATGCAACAGCCTTTGAGCGAGAATCTTCTTTAAAAATGTAACGAAATTCACATACAAGCTGGGTTCGAGGGGCTCAAGCATCTCGAGTTATATTGGTCCGTTCTAATAAGAACCGCACTTCGTTTATATATTATTGCTTGTTGTATCGTTTTACTATTCTAAGTTGTATTGTCTCAATAAACACTACTGTTATACACACGTATATTATAAACATATATATGCACTCCGATGTAAATGAAGAATTATATCCTATTAGGAGAATGCAATATTCAACAATCCTTGCGTTTCAGGACTGTCCCCAAAAAATCTTCCAATAATTAAATATACCCTTAAGCATATGTATATTGTTATAAATATTTCAACTATTAATATAAGAAGAGAAAATCTATGTTAAATTAAAATTTTAAAGTTAATTATATTTTTTACTGTCGTAGGTAAACTTTATTTCATATTTATGTATATGTTTATATTTCTAAACTTTTAAATTTAAAAATAATAACGTACAAATTTGCTTTATTTGCTTATATAAACAAATTTTGTAATATATAATTCATTTATAAACTACACACAATCTTGATTTTGCAAATACTCTGTGAACATATATAAAAAGACTGAAAATATAATTCTTTTGATGATGTAATTAATGGTTAGTGGTAAGGAAAGCGATTTTAGATAGAAACACGTTCAGGTAAGCAACATCTGTAAAAGCAAGTAATGAAAGCTTGCATTTGACAAACATCAACCTTGTGCAGCAAATCATGTTCAATTTCATTGGCGTAAAAATAAACTTTTCTGATTACAAATAAATAAATAAATAAATACATAAGAAAATTACATTTATATAATTGAAAATCAAATCTTATAAAAGTTTTTATTTCAAACGAAGTCGCTTGAATTTAAATATGATTATTTTTAAAGGAGAGAAAATGATTTTGTTTATTTTAATGAAACAACAAATTTTAAATACCGAGAAATAAATATTTATGAAACAAAAAATAGAATGAAATATGAACATAATATTTACCTGTTTATACTATAAAGAGCTACAAATTTGTTAAAGTATGAAACGAATTGTTATTAAACTGTTCCATTTTAATACAAACTCAAAGAACTTTTAAATTTTCCTTCGTAATTTATTGGAAGTAGAAGCATTTTTACTTGATTTAACTTGGGACTTAAACAAACGTTGAGTAAATTATTTTTATTAATAAAAAATATAAATATTGACAAAACCATTATATATTAACATAAACTGATACGTTTTCAATTTTTATGTTTATTATATTCTACTCAAAGCATATTTTTTACAACCACATTTAATTTGAATACTATAGAAATGTATATATAATGTTTTATAATTTATTTCAAATTAAATAAATAAATCTTATTTTATAATATAGTTTACACATAAGCTAAACATGGAATTAAAATGATCTTTAGAATATTTATGTAAGCAATATCATTCTGATAATGTTATATTTTACATGAAGAGAAAAATAACTTATGTATATTATTAATACTATAGTATAATGTTTAGTAAAGTATGAATTAAGTATCCATCTTACTATATTTCAATCATCTAGTATTCATAATTAAAAACTTTTCGTTAGTAAAGTTCACTAAACTACAAGTGAATATGAACGTAATAACGTATTAATTCTATTTCTTTTATTATTATAAAATAATATAGTTTAATGAAGAGAATAAGTATGAAACCTGCTACTTCTAAATACATAGAGAACAATTTAAAACCGCTTAAAATGCAAATATATTTTGATAACGTTATACTCAGAATATTTCTTACCGACATGTAATAGAATCATGAAGATTACATAAGCAGTAGTCATTCTGTAAGTATAAAAGAAACTAATATCGAAAAAGAGTGTTTCTGGAGTTCATCTCCGTTCATCTTCCGTCTTGATATTGCTTCGTCATCGTTTCTACGATATTTAATATTAACTTATATCAAATACATGTACGTAATTTATAATCATGAATTCTCTTTCAGCGTACATTTAAAATAATTAATCTAAATTAAATATTTTAATGTCATATACAAAATAATATTTATATCAGAAAGTTCATTTTCTAAAGATGTAATTTCTTCAATACTTGTAATTACTTTCTTTTTTAAAATAACTCAATTTATATTTTGCATTGACATGTTTTACATGATTACTAAAAATAATTTATAACTAAACTAAAACTAAATATAACCCTATATTAAAATTTAACAAAGATCACCTGACATTATTATGATAGATTTATTATTGTAGTCATAACTGAGTATATACAACGACTATAAACGGATATTTGCACCAGTCCAATGTATAATATGAATATTTATAACATCGACCAAAAATTAATAATATCGATACCATATTGGTGTACAATGTCGAATAATGCGAATAATTTACATCTTCATATAACATCGAAATATTTCATTTTTATAAATAATAATTTTTAAATTAGTGTTAATATGATATTTACAGCTAAAACTATTCATTCCATATGTTATTATTTATCATATTTAAAGTCAATAAAAAAGAAATATATATAATGTCTTAAGATTTAAAACATAATTAGTAATATGGATTTTATTAACTTATTTCTTACAATGAATTGTAAATACAGAAGAACGGTATTTTTTTAAAAGGTCCATTAAGTTTCAAAAACTGTTTCAATTTCAATTGACTTTATGTGTTATTCAAGAGATAAAAAACTTAATTCATTTTGCGTTGAACCCTACTATCTCTATTTTTCTTTGTATCAAAGCTTTTTTTAAACTAAACCACTACATACATTTCAACTTCAAAAGATACATTACTTTACTCAACACTATTCTATTTTTATATAGAGGAATAACTAATATCATTAGAATCTAATACTATTTAATTTTGTTAAAATTCCAATACAGTCACTATGTTAATACTTATTATTAATAATAATAGTTATTCTTTTAAAATTCATTATGATTAGAACAATTATGATCTCCAATTCAGGATAGTTAATTTAATGCATAAAATGCATTTTAAGATTAAATTCTGCCATTTTTCTGAATTTTAAAGAAAACGTCTAATTTTAATTTGCCAGTACGATCAAGATATGACTCAACAACGCACTTTCTCGGCGTTTTCAACATTTCTAAGAACGTATATCTTGATTTAAATTAATGTTGCACTGTTTCAAAAATTTTAATTTTTGACTAAAAATCGATTTTTTTGAAGGGGTATAGTCGTGGATTTCGTCAAAAATGGCCAAAAGATTTTGTTTCGCCAGTTGACTGCAAATGACTCTGACAAGTAAACCTTTTGTATTTTATAAATGAAATAGCAATTTCAGCTCGTATAAATGCATTTTAAGGTTAAATCATGCCATTTTACTGAATTCTAACGAAAGCGTCTAAATTACCTATATGTTCAAAATATGACTGCAAAATGCTGAATATGGCAACACATTTAATTGCACAAATCCAATTGAATCTATATGGCACAGGAAAGTTAATTTGATATGTTGTTATAAATAAAATATCTGTTTCTGGCATATAAAGCTATTTTTACTGTAGTATGATAAATTT
>JABFQC010002915.1:0-15056 GCA_022817085.1 Psilanteris sp. ZL-2020
GTAAGACTAAGTACATAGTCCGCCTTAGAATTTTATTTTTTCAGTGTATAATGTAAATATTTTTTACACTATGAATTGTATAATGTTCAGTACATATATGGTGTAAAAACTAAGTAAACATTTATGCTGATTATTCTGAGTTTATAAAATAATATAGTTTGGTGTTACTAATAATAATACATATTATAATAACACATTTTTTGATGCACTGTATAAAATTGTACATTTACACATTTGAAAATTCTACTAACAATAATAACTACATGTGCAAAACGTTCCAAATATTATGCCTTTCGTTTTATTTTTGAAGCTTTTTGCATATTTCCAACAAGTCACACTAAAATAACAACAATTAAATGGTAAAAAATAGGAAATTCGATCGATCGATCGATCAATACACAAGTATTGTTCAGAACTCGTTAAATCCGTCAAATCATTCTGGCGAATCAGTGTAGTAAATTCGATTATTGTAATTTATTTAAATGAACCGATTGAAACAGATGCAAATGTGAGGTGTTGTCTTAACGATCGATAAAGATAACGTCTTGAATTTTCACGTCCTTAGCCCTGTGTATTTAGGGTGTACGCGTTAACACACCCCCGTTGTCAGGCTTCAACTCGATTTGACGTTGATTACTCAACGTCTTATCGGGGCAACAAAAGTTACGCCCTTGCCTGAGTTGGCACCGTGCGATTTAATCTTCGGTCCGAAAAGGAACACTGAACGAGACGGATGCGGGGGCAAAAAAATTTCGCGTCGCGCGATCGATCTGCTTTTCTCTTCCTTTATCTATTGGCTCGATAAAGAACGTATCGTCGAAGGTCTGTTCCTTTACATGCAGCCGGTGAATGTCAATTTATCTTGCAGTGTGATTTACGAAACTGCTGCAGTAGTCATGTGAAAGGATGCTTACGAAATATCGACAACTGTTACGGGAGATTTTGACAAATTCGATGTCACTTTCGAGCTGCGACGTTTATTATGCGCGATAAAAATTATTCTATATCCTTCCCAACAGATGGACGGAAATAAAAGTTTTATTATTCCAAAGCACCGACGCGTGTGATTTTCATAAAAAATTTTTGAATTGCGACTATGTATCCGGCTTTTATGATGCAGGACACGGTTTCTGCATGTTCCGCGCGAAGTCAAAGTTGCAAAACGCAAACGATATTGAACAAGGAAAGAGCTCTCGCATTGTACCTATTTTAACGCGCGCTTATAGGTGGGAGGAAGCTTACTTTTCGAGTCCCATTCAATCGATTTCGTGGTTTTAATATGATTTGTTTTATGAGATTTTTTATGGAATGTAAAACAAGATTCGTCTATTGATATTTAAAAGTATTTATTTAACGTCGCTGTAGATTTTTATTTTTTTAAAATCTCGGGAATTGTTTTTCTTTTTTTTTTGTCATAAAAATATTTCTCCTATATAAATTTAACTTGCTTTTTCTATCTTCATGCATATATTAGCTTTTAAATTTGGTTTTCTATATTATATTAAATATGTATATATTACTTTTTAGTTTTCACTTTTGTTTTGTCAGAAGGAAGTAATTGTCGAAAATATTTTGGCTTCTCGGCTTTAATATTACTGTACAGATGATGGAAAGCTTAAATGAAATGTCCTTAGATGGATCTCAACCCTGGGGAATGAGTCATTCACCGGCAACAATGGAAATCGCGGTAGAAGGAACAACAGGATAAAGCACTTCAAATCAAGTACGCATGCCATATCAGTACTTGCTACACACGCGTGCAAATTCAACTTATATACAGCCAGAAAACAAGAACACAGTAATACAACAACATGAATAGAAAAAAGTACTCAATGAAAGTAAATTTGTATTGACTAAAGTGAAATGTCATTCATGATTATTTTACTATTAATAGATTCAGTTTGGAAAAACGATTTGGCAATAGAAATTAAATTAAATTATGCAGCAGATTTAATTTTATTAGCTTAATTATTATATAAATTAAAAAAAATTAAACTTTAACGTTGATATGTTTATTTTCACTTCTTTTAGATTAACGTAACGATTTTAATGAAATTAAAACAATTCGATTTGTTTTAACTTTTCGTTAAAACATAAATATTCAATATGATTTAAATTCAGGATATTACTGTAGATTTAATGGATATTTACATTAACTTGAAATATTAATGGATGAATGCAATGTTTTTGTTTTAATATAAAACAATCTATGGTATTATTGTTCATGTTTTTTTAACTGAGAAGAATGCAATTAAATATCAATTGAGATACAAACCTATATTAGTTATGTATTATTTATCTAATTTTTAATTCAGCTAGCTTTATGTATCGAAGTTTTAAGTATCAGTTGTAATTCTTTATATAAGCTTCTAATATCATTCGAATGTGTCGTAATTATCAATTTTTAAAATTTAAATTATAATTAACAGGTATGTAAGTAACATAAACGTACGATTTTAATTTATAATTAATTGCATAAATTTAATCGTATAATTATTGTGTGAACGAATTCTAAAATATAACAATTGTAAAAAATGTAAACAAATTGTGCGTTGAGAATGTCATACAGTTTGTAATCAATTAACTAGTGAATATATATATATATATATATAAGTTTGTCATCAAACAAAACTGGCCATTTTTCAATATCATATAACATACATTTTATATTCTTTATGAACAGATCCATATATATATGTATATATTAGTAGGATGACAATAATTCGAATTATTTATAATGTATTAAATTTATTGTCAAAATAAAAGCTTAATATTCGTTCTTGTTTTCAAATTTTTCAAATTTAATTATTTATACATAATTTTTATGCTAATATTTCGTTAACTTCGCGCTGATCTGATCAGAACTATCAAATTATCTATATTAATTAACTATTTAGAATAACAATATGGTATTTATATTTTAATCAATAATTTGATTAAATTTACCTTTTAAACATTGTCCATTTCAAGTCGTTAAAAATTTAATTTATTATATTTTTAAATGCATCTAAAATTAAGCAATAGAAAATATTTTTGTCAAGATTTAAAATATAATATAAAATACAATTTAACTTAATTGCATGTAATTGTGCTCTTGTCGTCAATATTTTAAATATGTCACTGTTCCTACAATATCGTTTTCTGAATATTTAAAACTTCTATTTCGGAAGGGAAGGTAATGTAGATGTTTTTAAATTAATAATTCGTATCAAAACAGATTCTGATATATATCAGACTCAAACCTCGAACGTCTATAATAAAACGGTATAAGTATAATATAAATATTAAATTTAAATTTACCAAGATGAGAGTAATAAATTGTTTACAAGAATTTTGATTATAACACTCTAATTCTATTCTAGTATAAGGATTGTATAATATCAAAATATAACTATAGGTTTCATAAATTTTTATGATACTTATTGAACATCATTGAACTTCACACATTTTAATTCTATAAATTTATGAAACACTATAATTAAATTTTTCTTTTAATTAATTTACACTAACGAATTCTTGATGAAAAATCATGAAACTTTAATCGTAAAGAATTTATAGGAAATACTTTGGCGAATGTGTATAATTTTCAAATTTTTCCGGCAAACTTTCTTAATGCATGAACATATGACGAAGTAATAACTCGAGAAAGCATAAACTTCGATTTAATTTTCAGCCAGAATAGGCGTTGTATTCAAATAAATGTATTACATTAATCACTTAGCAAACGACATTTAACGCAGAAATGAGTAATATGAATTTCCATTCATTTATTTAACATGTACATACATTTTTTCGTACTTTAACATCCCTTTTACGGCAAATATATTTATCATGTTTTATGTTTATACATTTATGAAAATCCGGAAGAGAATTATATAATTTTCGTGGAAACGATTGTAGCTTTTGTTGATTAAAATTGTTTTTATCCAGTCTGGTATCAGCTGAATTGTGATTCCACGGGTACAAAGGTTGTATTATGGATCGCATGGTTTTACGTCTGTTTTGGAACGTTTCGAGCACTGGTGCGCCCGGGAATTCAATGCACGAACGTAAAACGGATATTACACGAGACCAGTCGTACAGCAAATATTGTGCGAAGCAGAGACGGCAGATGCGTAAACGATGTTGTAGAAGTGACATCAGATTGGACACAGGATATTGACAATGGATAAAACAGAAACTGATTTTCTTTCTATTTCGCATAGTGCAGTTAGTTTCGCCACGTGTCAATAGAGTCATCACTTCGACCCATCCATCGACTTTATATTACATTCATTACTACTGCCCTACTTATTTATTCAACGATCGTCGTGGATAGACCTGTTTCTATCATTTATGCAATGCTTCGTATCTGCACTAGGTTCATAAGATAATGCCCCGCTATTATACAGACGCGCTCGGATATTTATTAGTACGTATCACCTATTTTCTTGCCCGTGCGGCGTTTCTTTTAGACCATTTACCATCTATCTAACGGCATAGCGCCTTTTCGAAATCTTTAATAAAATATGGTTACGTTAGCTTCTGTCGGTTGAGAAAAGGAATTTTTAAATATTGTTGAAATATATTTGCAAAGGATTAATGTTTATTATTGTTAATTAATTTTACTAAATTTATTATTAATGTATATGAATATGTAATGTATAATGCACATTATAATAATTGTTCAATTTATATAATTTTTTAAATTGTAAGTTAGGAATTTGTTTAGTGTAAGAGAAAAAGAAATATAAAACAATTATTTATAGATGTAAACAATTGTATGACACATTTATATTTAGTGTTAAAGAGATATGAATAAGTTATTATGTAATATGAATTTTGTATATAATTATTACAAAATAATAGTTAAGAAGACATGTATTAATAATTGTTTTTTTTCAGTTACTTTTATAATTCACAACTACAATAAAATAAATATTTTATTTATGATATTTGTTCACGGAGAAAATGAAATTGTAAGAGTAACTCCCTACATTGTTATCTACACAAAGTTTCATTGTAAAAGTCTTACCATTGAAATTATAGCAAAATTCAACCAATGAGAAAATTATATTCAACTGGTTTTATCAATCAAAAGCATCAACATTTTACAATGTAAATTGTAATTTCATATAATTTAGTTTTGTAATATATGTAAGGACATTATAACACATAATTTTTTAATAAAATACTTAAAATGATTTTAATTCAATTGAATTCAACGTTACAATATTTTCTGTTTTTGCGTGATTACACGACAAAAAAGAAACGATAAAAAGTTTTAATATTCTTACAGATTAATGTAATTTTAAAAAAGAACAATTGTTCTGATAATTTAAATTAAGTATAACTATATCGACAAAACACATTATTTAAATTAAATACTGTGTAATATTATATTCATTACCTTTTAGAAACAACTCAAATTAAATATTTTATTAAATGCTTTAACAAATTGAACTTAATTTCAGATTTTCAATAACCTATTAAATTATTGTTATAAATTATAATTTAAATTCTAAAAGAATAATTATTATTACCTTCAAATTAAACAAAAATATAAAAAACACAACACTCATAAATAATGCTGATGAAACTATGTTATAAAGTTTATATAAATTTAGAATCTAATTTTATTAGATTAATAAAAGCCTGAGTTGCTAGTTTTCGTTATTATATTTTTATAACGTAATCTGATTAAGTATTTATCGAACTGTCATAAACTTTGTCCCCGAATCTTTTGAGTGCACGCGTAATGTTAAATAAGTTATTAGAATATAATACGATACGAAATATTATCTCTAACATTTCTAAAATAAAATACATTCGTGACTCCAGTATTTTCTTTTTCGTTCCATTGTTTCACTCTTAATCGTTTGTTCAACTTACACAATATTAAACTATTCAAACTATTTTTTTACAGTAAGAACGTTGCGTCTGAAGTTGATAACTTTTTTACGTCCAGTTGAGAAATGTGTCGTTTTTATTTATTATTGGTCATTTGATATTTTTCATGTAATACGAGATTAGGTAAAAGTCAAGTCAAGTAGCACGACATGACAGAAGAGAAATATCGTTGCGACGATGTCTTGGAATCTAATGGCGAATTCCATGAGACGTGAGTGCCGAGAAGAAAGTGCGAAAAGAGATATAATAAAGAAGACGAGGTGCAAGACGAAGAGAGGGAACAAAGGAATGGGTAAGAGAAAGGAAAGAACACTGGCTAGAACTGTGAGTCGAGTGCAATTAGGTTCGCACCCTTGGGCGTCGTTCTTCTTATTCCTACCCATGACTGTACTACAACGACCAGACCAAAGTCTTCTCCACAGATTGAGCGAAAAGCAGAAATTCAGCAAACTTCTCCTTAAACATTTCTAAGTTGTTGATATCAGTTTAGTATAACGATTCATCATTTTTGTTAACCCACAGAGGCTTAATTCTGCATCATCCCTGGAATGTCATTCTAATCAGTTGAATCAACTTTATGTCATTATTATATCTTTAAAATAGCTTAATCGTAATAGGAAGTATTCCATTAATCAACCCCAAATTGCATTACCAAAAGATTTATTTTCAATTATTAATTAAAAACTGTTGATGACTTATCTTTGAATTGTCACTATAATTATTAATTTGACTACATTTTGTAGTAGCGATTATATTTTTATCACGGTAACTGCAGTTATTTTGTTTCACATTGCAAAAACGATTGCAGAGTTTTGCAGTATTTGTTAACTTTACACGGTAGTCAGGATGGTTAACGACCGTTATCACTTCAAAGTTTTGTAACTTCGATATCGTTCTGACAGTAGCAAATTTGAAAAATAGTACCGTAATTTTTTTCGAAAAATATGTTAATTTGTTTATTATTTGTTGTACATATAAATATTTGAATATGGAGGTATGTCAACAGAATGAAATATGTAGTATTTTATAAAAAATCAAATATATTTGACGAGAATATTGATTCGAAGTTTTTATAATAATCTGAATTAAAATTTCAAACTCCGTCATTGAAGTATAATATTACTTTTCGAAATTTTCGATTATAATAACATTTGAATATCTATAGAATAATTCAAAAGTATTCAAATTCTCGAAATATATCTATCTGCATTTATATGTGTAATAAAATGGGAAATAAACGTTTCTATTAAGGTCGGATAGTGCACTCTTCAATTCTTACGTGACCGAACAAGCAAGGATTGAAATTATATATGTTTGATTGTCATTGGAGAGCTATTTTTTTATTTCCTGCAATAAATAATGTAAGTTCAGATGCGAAGTTAGAGTTTAACTTAATAATAAATTAACTGAAATTAATCAAATACTTTCGATAAGTTCTCATGACAGGAAATTCGCAGCTAAAACCTTTTTACTGTACAAGTTGGGGGAAATAAAGCTTAGCTGACATCTGGAGTTTGTAGAGTTTTTCACAACATAAGGAACGGCATGGGTAGAATGAAAGATAGGTGTTCACTTAAACAAGTGAGATACGGCAGAGAAAAGTAATTTATACTTTAAAAGTAGATATTTCAATAATTTGGTATTTTACTAACAAATAACTAAAACAATTCGTTGTACTGTTTACTTTTAATATGTAAATTATTCAACTGTATAGTAAATGTAAAACTACAAGTAATATACATTTTTTGAACGTAAATATAACGTGTAATAATTGTTTACATAGTTATTTGATACGAAAAAATGAAATGAATAAATTTAAATCTACCGTGTGCGGATTAACAATAAAGAAAATTAAACAAAGTTAATATTTATTTAATTTTAAATTTAATTTTTGAAATGAGTTAATATCCGCGATCAATTAATACTGAATTATCTCAATTATCGAAAATCTGTGAAATAATTATGGAATGAATTAAACAGTAAAAATATGATTTAAATGATTTAACACGGACCCACATGTATGTAATTGCTCGCACAAATCAGCTTCAACTTTTATATTTAAAATTCTTTTAAAGCACGCCGATCGCTTATCTACAATTCAGTTTGTATTCTTGACACAGATCGATCAAGTTCTATCAACGTTTTCCTTGTAAACGTCAGTTCACTTCTGAAACCTAGCCAAAATACTATTATTCCGACGATGTGAATCATGTAACGTGTTAAGTTTTGAAGGCGAATTTTCAAGCAAGTGACTCTTTATAATGTAATTTTAATATATATATATTTACATAATACGGTGAATGATCAAAGCTACGTATTTGAACTTTAAATCAATCTCAACCTGTAATGAGAACAAAGTAATCAAATACAATAGAATAAAACTAATTCAGGTAAGGAAACTGATTGTGGAAATTGAAATAGGATGAGATTTTTTAATTGAATTAGGCTGTCATAATCATGAGGTCGACACTATATTAACAAAAGAGGACATTGTCAATTAAATGAATGGGTACCCCGTTTACCTAGTGGCGCCAAGTTGAACGAAGAAGCTCCGAGCTCCCTAAACTTATGATTCGGAAGGATGTGTAATTTCCTGTCGGTAAAGGGACTTGCACCCTCTTTGCTCGGCCAGCCTTGAAACGTGCCCTACGTGAGTCGGGACGTTAAGACGGATGTACGAGGGTGAAAACGCCCCCTAAACCCGCGATGCCCCGCACCTATCAAACTGACGCAGACCGGCAGTACCGTACAGAGAGGGTGTAAAAAAACACTGGAACGTGGCCCATTGGGTATGTAGGTACGTGCATGTCTGCTACGTGATGGTCATGAAGTTGTGTGTACTGCACACGTAACGCCGCTAGATGATGTTGGGCTTTTCGGTTTCTGGCTCTCTGCTAATCAACCTAATTCCTAACTTGTAAAACACACAAGCTGGTCTATGGTCCTAACAAGGTTATGCCTTGTTAGGCATCGAACTCTTTCACTTCCCAACCAGCGATTTGTCCTCTGTGTGCAAAATTTTTGACCATATTAGTCATCACTTACAAAAACGTACACGACAAATTACCAATATTATCACTGAAGGAAGAAATTCAGTAAAAAATTATGGCTTGTATAATACCGAGTTTCCTAATGATATCGCTAAAATTATTGTAGAGGAAAAGATATTTCTTTTAATTAGTAGATATTGTTTTTATCATTTAATATCATTAAATTTAATTTCTATCGGAACATATATCTCAATTCAGAAATAGAATTTTTTTAAATACATACAGACATTAGTACTAGTCGGAAACAGTGACATAAATGGAGTAAGTTTCTTTTAACCACGACCTTTCTCTAATTCAATCGTTATAAATCTTTAAGACTAAGGTTATTGACGGGATGAAATCAATTATCCCTATTCCGAAAATGCAAATGAACAATATCCGTTCAATTCTATGTCTATTCCATCCGTCCTTTGCACGCAACTATCATGATCCCTTATTTGACCCGAATTTTGAGATAATAAGTTGAGAAATTAATTTACTGTAAAACTTAACTAACCGTTTTAAAAATTACAACTTGTTAAAACAAAGAGCAGTTTCATCAATACTTCATTATATTGTTCGTAAGTATCCGGTTGACTTTCCTTCAAGATTAAATGTTTTAGATATAGTACTACCTAATACCCGAAATTCCGTCAAGTTGTGTAATGAGTGTAAACCTGAAGTTATAATAATCCTCCTCCCAGATCCTACAACATCTCTCCTACCTTTCTGTTCACTTCATACGACAAGCGAAACTAGTATCCGCAGTCGGAGATTGTCGGGCTGGCGATGCGCCCGAGTTTTCAACGACCAACGGTCGGCATGACTCCTGACCCGACTTGACCTAACCCCAGTCACACGTTTTCAGCTAAAACCTGTTTAATTAAGCCGTCGTCGTTGAGCGTGCTAATTGCCACCGCAAGGTTTCAGAGCCGACGACGCGGTACCGCCAATGATTTGTGTGAAAGTAGGAACGATTACGCGGCAACAAATCTTTTCTCTTAATTTCACAAAGTCAAAGCCAAAATTCTCTCCTCTAAAGAACTCAGGGACGTAAATAGAATGCGGCGTTCGGAAGAATAAATTTTAATAAATTATAGTTTAAGCTTTTAATATTTTGGCAGAAATATTATATGCATAAATTATCAACAAAATAATAAAATACCATTACAGTATTAACGATAAAATGGTTGAAGCGATTATAAAAATTATATAGTATATAAATTATATATAGTATAGAAATGATGAATTAATTTTCAGGTAGTATATATTATATTACAATTACTGTTATTAATCATTTAATATTATGTCTAGACAGTTAGCAGAAGATTTTAATAGATAAAAGTTGGTATCACTTGAAATTACTTATAGTGCAATAACTTTTTAGATTTCAATGAGTACTTTGACGTTCTAAATATTATATAGAAGTATCAGATTAAACATTTTGCATGTTTTGTATTTACGGTTAATATATATTATTTATAACATAATGTAAGTGATAAATTATTAAAACAATTAACATTACATTATTTATCAGCTTTAATTAAATAATAAAAAGAAAAATATATATATTATTTACTATTAATATAATAATATAATTAATTATTCCTTGAATTAAACAATAGGATTAGTTAGGAACTAATAAAATTGAAATTAAATACATAGAATTATATATCCAATAAACATTTGTAATATATATTTGAATAAAGCATTAGGCATTGTTACGAAGTATTCCATCAATAATTATTCTTTAATTGATATCAAACGTTATTTGTGTATCTTTTGCAAGAAACCAAATGGACCAAAATAGACTTACCTATATATCTTACATAAACTAGTATATTGAAGTTTCCTATAGCTTCTTGCGAAGCTTAAGACGTACGTATAACTTTAGGATCTCATATGAGATAATCCTATAATATCAAATAAGCATTTAACCCAAAACGATCAACAAAACCATTTTACCGAATAGTTTGCTTCATTAAAGCAAGTTTATGTGAAGAATGAAAGCCGGACAAAAGACTATGGCCATCTCTCTCATCTTCAGATAAGTACGACGATTTTGTGATTTCCTGTACAAATACTTCATTTATATTATTACCTTGAGCATAAAGAAATAATTTGCATAATTTACAACTATGAATTGACATTGAGTCAAATAAATTCATACTTTGATAATATTGTATATATTATCATCTGTCTGACAGTATGAATAATTTTTTTGTTAATTTATATAAATTAATACTGAATTTTGTATTTTTTTAATATATAAAACTACATAATATATTCAAAGTTTAACTTCAAGTAAATCTTTCAAGCCTATTATCAAATTACTAATAATTTTACTAGAAACACTCATTTCCAAAGTGATTTGAAACAAAATCTATATTCAATGACTACATTTGACAATTTTAGGTTAATTAATATTTCAATTTAAAGTTCCCAAGTATTGTGAAACAACTTAAAATAACTGATTAAAAAGGTACGTGATAACTTTATCGCTTTTGAACCTGAAGTAGAAGATGAGCAAGAAAATAATCTTTGCTTTGTCGGATAACCCGTTTCTGCTCTATTATTATGGACAATATTGGTCTATATTTACGTATTGTTAGTACTCTACAATTAGCGAAATCATTTAATATACATCGTTAAAATGTCTCAAATCAAGTTGACTGTTGCAATCAATCTACAGCATACCTTTAACAGATCTGTAACTTTTGCAGTTAAACACAGATCAAACAGTCGAGCACTTTGCAACTATTGACTGTATAATAAAATTGATTAACCACTAACCACTAAAAAATACCGTTTGCATTGGTATTTAATCTATTGAACCTTAATTTGAAACTAAAATAAATGAACGTGAAATTATAATAAAAAATGCATACAAGTTAAAAACGTGGACGTTTTATCGATAAATGATTATGTTGTGACGGATTATTTTATATTGGTTGACATAATTACAGTCGAAGTAAACGATTTAAACGACTCTCTTTCGAGCTTTAATTACATCGTTCAAAACTGCGGACTTAATTTTGTTAAATAAACACGTTATTTGTTAGTATTTTATTTTTAGTGCCACTTGTCAAATAAATTCCTCGCAGATTAACGGATATCAGTTGCACGTAAAAGTGATCAATGATATGTAAACCGAAACATTCTCTAGTAGAATCGGTCAAACGGATCAGTTTTCAACGTTCGGTAGAAACTCTAGAGCCATGTAAACGAGCACTCGCGGCACTTTTTGCACCGGCGAATGCACTTTTTGCACCAGTAGGACAGGGATACGTTTAAAGGAGACGAGACAAAGATCCAAAGAAGAGCATAGCGAGACTGCAAAAGGAGCACGAAGAAAATGGCCTGACTGAGCGCAAACGCTATTTTCGAAGCACTTCACATGACGAACGATCGCGAGGATTCACTCTAGCACTTTGCGTAACTTCCTTGGAGTATCGAAATACTGTCCTGGATACATTTTCCAACGATAGCATTGGAATTTTCAAAGACTATATACGTTGAACAAGAACGCATGCAATTTTCGCAGATACGTGATTCGAAGCATTGAATTTTCCGAGCAGCAATTTGACGGAAAAGTCTCTGATAAAGTCGACCATGGAATTAATCGAGATGTTTTGGCATTTTTCAGCGTTTGATTTTACCTTGGTAGTTATTTGTTGATCTGCGTTTGTTATCCCGGCAAAAGTAGTTCGTATTTTATTTAATGAATTTTATGTCATTACATTATTAATTATATATAAATATATTACACGAAATATAAATATACGTGAATATTGAAAACGATAATATTTAATTAATATGTAAATGATTGAATTGATTACAACAGTAACCGTACAATTGCATATCGCGGCTAAATATGTATACATATATACATGTCAAATGGTGTATATTGGGACTGTGAAACTTGGCAACATAGTAAAATGCTCCGATAAGCACAATCATATATATGAATGGGTGTTTAATGGGACTGTCCTGTTAAGCACCCATCGACGTAGTGGTGCTTATTTGTACGGACCAATGCAATATGATGATGGGACTCTCACGATTTCGTACGCTAGTTTTGTTAGAATTTTAAAGGGGGGAGAATACCTCCCTCCAACATTCCTACCAGAAGGGTGACCTCCGCTCAATTTTTGTGCACAATTTTGCACGCGCAGTCCACTAAGTGGCTAGTCCTAATAAGCACTGGATCACATTTAAATATATATATATATTTATAATATGTACTCAGAAGAAAAAATACAATTGGTCCAATATTAATCCAATATTGGCACCAGAGTTAATAGTACTGGTTTACAGTAATGTCACAATGAATGGTTCAGATCTGAGTCATCGTTGGAGTAATAATCTCGGCACATTGTCGTTGTCAGTACCGTGTCAGTGCTAATTAAAAACACTCATTTTCTACATTTATTCAATAGACCTTATATTTTTAAAAAACTTTATAATATTATAAAAAATTTTATGTAAAACGGTCACCTATCCAAGAATTGATCATCGCCAAGACAACTTAACCTTCACGATCGTATTATGGTACTGCTGCCGATTTCACCATTGACCAATTACAAGTACAATTTAATTGTAATGATTTATACTAATTTTTAGAGATATCAATAACTGGTATCAGTATCAGTAACTCTGGCACTGTATTGATTTTCAGTTTTGATGAAAGTCTATTTGAATTCACATTTACTATTACTATTTCAGTTGTTAACAGCAGCTCTACCAATACTGGCAAAAACCTGGTCGCCATAGTCTGGCAATCCGTGCTGTACCAGATCCGAGCCATTTGTCCAACTCTGACAAAATTCTACAAGGTATATATATCGGTATAACAACGATTCTAATGATAGTGATTTCTTGAATATAGCAGTAACTGTGTAATGTACATATATTTCCTTATATACATAAATATCAAAGCTACAGGCTAAATGCAGTTGCTAAAATTTCCATTTCTCGTTTCACTAGAATAGTACTCAATTTACTTGTCTGACCATACATAGACTATTTTATCTAAAGGGTATATCTATTACAGTATATACGAATACTGTACATTACGCTAGTGAAAGGAGTCCGTTCATAGTCAGACAAGTAGGCTTAGCGTAACCACCGACAAGCATTATCAAGAACTAACTATAAGTTTTACAAATTCACCGGCTACCTATTATATTTGCCGGCTGGTATAATTTATTGCGTTACTTAGCTGAGCTGATTTATAGGCCACGGATTCGTGTAATGGCTGCGTAATTAGTAAACAAAAGTCGAATGTTTGTTTCAGTCGTGTTTAAAGGAAAGTGAGGAAAATTTTAATGCAAATTTCGGAGTTTATTTTAAAGCTGAATAAAAATGCAAAATATTGACGATAATTTACTTCACTGAATGGAAACTTAATAAGTTGATGACTGCGTTAAAAAATTGAGCCGTAACTAGTTTAAAATAACTTAAATGCACAACGACGTCAGGCAAAAAATTCTACTAAACACGTAATTTCATCAACCGTAAAAAAGTATTAGTTTCCATAATAAAGGTGATTTATAATCTAAGTCCAAGTACACATATTTTAACATTTTACGACAAGTGTGTAAAACAAAGTTTGCAGCAAAGTAGAAGTATACATAAAACAAAAGTTCGTATATGATTTTGTAATCATATACGAACAAGTTGAACACCTTTATGGATCAGTTTCTATAACATGCGCGGACAACGAGTCACTCGTCGTTTGGCCTCATGCATCCGACATGGATGCGTGTACGTTCGCTGGACATGGCAACACGCCATCACTTCCAATGAGCTGCGAGAAGGGTTGCGCTGCAAAATTGGGGGATCTCTATGACCACTTCATTTTCGCAAGGATTTATTTTCACGGAAATGCAACGCGCCGATGTATTCTTGTTTAGTCAAAAAAAAAAAAAAAAAAAAGAAAAAAAGTATTAAAATTATTTATTTAAAAAATAAAAAAAATATTTAAAAAACAAATAAAAAAAAGGTTAAACCTTTGCAACCACCTCTTTAATTTTACTCCAGGGACTTCTGTGCTAATTTAATTGTGTATAATATGACATGCATTTACTAGTACAGTATTGTTTCATTTCTCTCTATACTATGACAAGCCAGAACCTT
>JABFQC010002916.1:0-15049 GCA_022817085.1 Psilanteris sp. ZL-2020
GTTAAAAACTATGATATCCTCCAATGTTTATTTACATTTTGCTTACTTTTCCTGCTTTTATTATCTCGTTTCATAAAATTTGTAAGATTATTTTTTTCACTGCACGAATTGATTTATTTTAAAATAATAACTTGAAAAATATAGTGTTTCACAGGTAATTTTCAAAACAAACACTAAGTTTAAATGATATAAAATATATTTTTATTATTAGTTTATTTAATAAGCATTTTACCAGGTAACTTATGATTCATAATAACGAATTATTCAAAAGTAGTTTTTCGAATGCATAGATTTATAGTTTTTGAAAACAAATGTGTATACAGAATAAGGATTAAAGTTATTCATTAATATAACAATAATATTTTTAAAAATGTAACAAAGCAATAATCATGACAAAGTTATTTCATGAAGGTCACTCCTAAATATTGAATAAATATTTAAATTACAATATCCCATTGACATTTAATTAAACACCGCCCGTACGGTTTGGAGTTTGATAAATTAAACTGAAAGGAAATAATTAACCAAGCCGGTTATTAAAGAAAATACTCGAACAAAAAATATTAATTTGATTAATATGATTCCTTCTTAAAAAAACGCATGAAATTTAATTAAAAGGCCTTTTAATGAAAGCTGAGGTTTAATTTCAATGAAAGCTAATTTTTATGTTATACGAAGCATTTACCTTTGTGAGCTGTTATACAAGCTCTACATATATCAGTTACAAACTATATTCACATATTAATATAAAATAATACCTTAATTACCTAATTTCCTAATATTCAAAATTCGCCCTTTTCAAACCCAATTGTTTTTGTTTAATGCAATACAGTTCATTCAAATTAATCAAGATACATATCATACTTTTACCCTGGTTTGTATAAAGGCGATAATATATATAAATATATATATAGTACGGGCACAAGTGTGTGCGTGTATAAGTATATCCGATAATATGTAGGCGGCATTGCGAGCGTAAATACATGCATCACATATTATCAGTATTCTAGCACGCCAGATATTGCATAGACAGAGTACATTGCACATGGGTACCATTGGGTATGTGCTTTTGTAAGCTCTTGTGTGCGAAAAAGCGTAGGCATGCTACGATACTCGGTTGATGCCAATGCCAGCGACAGAAGAAACAGCAGCCGCATTGCCTTTAGAATGTTCGAAGTAACGCGCGCGTACCCGCAGATCCTATTAGGTCCATGCAGATCCGAAAGAGAGACCTTTATTCCGCGTTATTTAATCGTTGACATCTGATTTGTTATCACCGGTTTGCGACCAGAAATTTATTGCAAACCTTCGTTTCGGTCGCGCGCATTCTGTACGAATTACCGGCCTTCGTCGGAGTTCAATGTAATTGTGCGATTTACTTCTTTTCGTTACTTCATTACCGAATATATATACCGACTAATCGGTCTTCAATTTTAATCTCGCGTTTTATTTTTGTTAAATAATATTTTACAGTTATACACTTCGAGAAGATAATAACGTACGTTTATAGACAGAAGAAGATCGTTTAAATAAATCTGATCAAGATAAATTACAATTATCGCGGCTATCGATTTATCAAGTTCAATAGCTTGATAATGTTATATAAAGATCCGATTAGACGAAAGGAATAATAAAGTCCTCATTGGCATTTAACTTCTCCTCTCACAGTTGACGTATTGTGCTAACAGGTAGCTACGGTGAAAGACTGAAAAATAAACAAATATAAATTGCATTTATATATTTGGGCAACGTGGCTTGGTTTGTCGCAAAATGAGCTTTCGTTAAACGGTTCGGAAGGTTTGCATTAAAGGTATGAACGATTGTAATTAGTCTTCGTTAGGTTTAATTCCGTACTTTATGATTATTGTGAGTGGTATTAACGAATAAATACGAATTTGTGCAAATTAGATGAGTCAGAAAAAAGTTAGGTGGATTGTGAACATACCGGATGAACCTTTGGCTGGGATTTCTATCGAACAACAAGTGGTAGTTACAAAAGGTAAATTAATTGTATAATTGAAATTTGATACGAACACATTATAATGACGTTTGATTTTTTTTATAAAATTTCATTTAAAGAAAGAATGAAACACAGTACCCGCGAAAGATATGTGCTTTGTGCGTTATTGAATTCATTTTTGTAGTTGTAAAAGTTCATCAAGAATTATCAAAAATTTCTCAAAATAGTCACGTTATTTACAATTATTTACGTTTTAATACATTCATCCTACTTTTATTATTCAGTTTAGTGAAAATTGTGAAGTAAACTACAAATATTTTTTTTGAGTGTTATTAATATAATGAAATTATACACTGAGAAAAATCAAACACGAAAAATTACTATTTATAATACGATCTTGGACTTTTAAGCGACAAATCATAAAATTTGGTCTTTTTAATTGAAAAATTTACGTTTTTTACGTAGAAATTTAGTGCTTTATCTGAAAATATTACTAACAATCATAGTAAATTCCACGTTTTTTCGCTTAAAAGTCCAAGCTCGTATTATAAGTAGTAAATTTTTATATATAATTTTGCTCAGTGTACTGCAACGCAAATTAAAATCGACATAATTATTTATAATGCAAGTTTAACTCCAAGTTAAACTGTAAAGAATGAAGATTTTGAGGTTGAAGATACGTATGTATTTCTTCAAATATGCATATTTAGGACATATTAAAATACGTATATTTCGGGAGTTAAATCTGTAGTTGTTAAAAACATTTTTTTAACTTTACATATAACGTTACAGATACTTGAGATTTCTTATTGGGCTTTATAACATTTCTTTTTTACTTTTTCCTTTTTAGCAAAAATAATTGTTATGTGATACGATTATATATATTTTATAAAATAAAAACGATAAAAATATCTTTTAAAGTATACATATATATAATTCTTTTGTTATATTATTCTCTTCGGTGTACTGCGCTCAAACGCATTAAAAGCTTAATGAATTTTTGAGTTAGTAAAAAAACCATTTAATTATAACATACATCTAAAGAATAAATCTTTGTTAATAAATAAATTAGACTTAAATATCTTAGATGAGTTTAATTTTGTCAAATATATTCAGATGATTTTTTCATATCGTATAAAAAATAACTGCGTCACTAAAGAAAGTGAAAAGTTTCGTTTGGTCATGTTTGGTAATTAATATATATGTTTGTATAAATATAAATAAATAAATAAATATTTTCATTCAAGTTATTTGTAAAAGAGATTTAAATTTAATTGTTATAAGTGTCATTAATGGAATACATTCATATAGACTGATGAACCGCATGTCAATACAATTCGTCAAAGTATCTTCTACTACATTGAAACAAATTTGTATCAAAATTTACTGTGCCTAACCAGTATTCTCATGCTATGTTTGTCAACAAATAAAATTTACTCCTAAATATCGAAAATATTCTTTCGATTTTCATATATTTTTTACTGTCTTTTAACGGTAATCATTCTTTGTTGACAAACATCGCATCAGAATAATGTTTTGGCACAGTAATTTTTAATAGAATATATAGTGCTCGTAAAGAAGATTAATAATCCAATAACTATATTTGTAAAATAATAAAATTATTTACAATTTCTAAACTCATACGACCAAAGCTGGAATAAATCGACAAAGTTTAAACTCGCGTTTCAAAACGACGAAAATTAATATAATTAAACGCAATTTGTAAACTGCTGTTTTTTGCAACTTAGTATACAACATTAATCGATTTGATTATCCTTACAACCTCTGCGTGCTAAAACGTTAAAATTCCGTTTTCTTCGAATATACGAAATGTTTATACAAGAGAAATGTTAAATGAAATTATATACGTAGTTAAAAGATTACGAAGCAGAAAGGTAAAAGCCGTATCTTCGTGTACTATCATTTTTCGTGCAACCGTTAATAAACGAATATTCACGAAATTGGCCGGAAAAGAAAGTTCGAGCCGTAGATTGAGACAATGAAACGTCGGGAACAATTTGGAAAGCCGCGTTGCGCGTTACGAAGAATTGATGACGATGATTGAATTAAACGTCCATGCCATTGAAAACAGAATTTAAAAGGAAAAATGAAGAGCAAAACGACAGAAACGGCGCTCGGGCTTGGGTCCGGGTTCGAGAGCGAGGCAGGGAGGGGGGGCGGTGTGGTTTCGTCGCGCGGCCGCGAGGGGCCTTACGCGCGTATGCACCGTTGCCAGTTCGGCGCTCGGTGGAATGCTCGATTCGACCGGCGCTCGGATCGGTTGGACGGACAGTCAGACGGCGTACGTGGTACGAGTCGAGCAAGGTTGTTTACAGACGTTCAATTCGCCGTCACCGCTGAGAACATTTGGCCGTAGTTGCCGCTTGATAACGCGGCGAGCGTTTACCGTTGCGACTGGAAGCATGCGTTTAACTGACACTGGCTGCACCCGCGAATCCGAATAAAGGGTGCACCCGCAATAGCATCAACTTGTTTAATGGATCGAGCGAAAGGACATATGCGACAGTGAACCAAATCGTTTCGTTTTGTTCGCGTTGGATTCGCACTCGCGGCTCAAGTGCGCGCGCGAATCAACAAGTGGCCTGACCGTCGTCGTCGATCCGACTGACACACATCTTTGGCCCTGGCGCTGTTTCACGTTTCGTCAATCGTTCGATTGTTACACCGTCCGTCTGAGTGCCGAGTGCTTGTTCGTTCTGGTTATTATTGTTGTTGTTGTTATTGTTGTCGCGGTCTTGAACAAGTCGCAGGCTGCATTCAACGCTCAAGCTGACTACGTACGATTTCGCCGGTTTGCGTACTGCCGCCAATGCGGGGCACTGAGCACTGCCCGCGGTTGCATACATTTCATAGATACTCTCCGCGCGCGTTACGTCACGATCACCATCATGGATGTTGTCTACATAGGTGTGTACCGAATTCAATGCTAGAACGTACCCGCGGTCTCGCTTATATTTTTGTTTCTATAACTTTGACACTTGACTGGGCTTCGGTGCACGAGTTTGTAAACACTCGTTCGTTTAAGGCAGACGATTTTGCACCGCTTTTGTAATTACAAACAAACAGTACCTTTTAGGTGCACTATTGGCACGAATAAAGATTGTAATGACGCTCAATCGCTATCACAGATTTGTGTTTTAACGATTACATATAGGATATGGCAAGGTTATTGTCTTGTTTCTAAAACATTAATGTCTGAAGGATGAATACAAAGAGTTTAAAATTAATAAACAGGAATGTCTTATTGTAGGAGTTACATGTGAACAATGAGATGTTTTACAATGCTGTCAAATAAAGCTGAGATACTTAATAAATAAATTTATAAAACAACTGTAATTTAAGGGAGAGTTTATTCGGACTGCAAGTGTACATAAGATTGTATGGTATAGTGTACGGGACGGTATATAAAACTTTAATAGATTGTACGGGAGTGTATATTAGCGCGTTGTTTACAATGTCTAGTGCATAATTTGAAGTATATGTCAGGATTTAAAATATAATCTTGTTACGTTGAGTTTATTGACGATCGAGTAAATAAACTATTGTAATTAACAGTTCAAAATATTTCAACATAAGATTTATCTCAATCTTAAAGTTTCAAATACTGATGAGTTTCAACATTTTGTATTTAGATAAATAAAAACAATTTACCACGTGGAAAAGCTATACAATTTTTAATATCTATAATGTTGATATTATTATGTTATTAACAATTATGATTCTTAAAATAAATGTGAACATCATTAGACACGTTGATTAAATACAATATATTACTTAGTTGATTTTTTTTTAATTCAACGTTTGGAACTTCATTTGCGCAAAATGTATTATTAAATCATTAGTAACGCTTAATAGTTTTTAAACATAATTTTCACTGCGTGGATTAGGATTAAATTATATTGGCACAGTGTTTATAATAAACTGGTTTTTAAGAACTTCAATTTTGGTACAATTTTTGGGGTGTTATATTTACAAGTACTAGAAATTAAATTTCAATGAACCGAATATTTAAAAAAACACTTTAAAGTTGTAATCTTAAAAATATCATTTTATTAATCCAAATACTACCGAGGGAGGTTTCCCCTAATTAAAAATGTAACAAAACTTGTCCATACAAATTATATATATATATATAATTTACTTTTGCTCGATGCACCAATATATTGACCCTGTCTCAGATATTTAATAATAAATTTAGGTAATTCTGGAGTTACGCTACACACACCCGAATGCGGGATAGGGGAATACATATGTTATCGGTGTAGAATTTGACGTAGATTTTGAATCTGCAAAAAAATTTTGTCTGACTTTAACCCTTACCGAGATAGTCGAGATTTTATCTCGAAAATAAACATTTAAATACATAAGTATTAAAAAATATAATATTTGAACATGCAATATTTTAAAATTGGTGTAGAATATAATGTAGAATCTGACAATAATAAAATATACATGTTATATTATTGTAATACAAATTAAATAAAATTATGAAATACTTTTATTTTTATCTACAGCATTTATGTGTATACATTTTTTAAGGACGTTTAATGTAAGTATATAAATTATTATACACATGTTAAATTAGCGCATTTTTTATATTTTAAATAATGTTAAAATTGACCATTTTCGAGATGAAATTGAAATGATTTTATTTAAGTTAATTAAAATGGTTTATATTCTTTATTCTAATTAAACTAGAAACAACAAGAGCATATTTTTATGTCATACTGCATTATAATAATTTTATAAGAGTACAGATTCTCTGGAAATGGAATCTTGCAATTTCTTGGTTATATATTGTTTGAATAAATATATAAAATAATTATAACAGAAATTTTTATTTTTATATTAAATTTTAAAACCGATATCAAATACACACAATTATTAATTAAAGTTTTTAAAAAAAATCCATGTTTAATATAGTATATATAGTTATTTTTTATAGTTGAAGTCACATATTTAGCAAAACATTTATATTAAAATAAATATAAATAAATAAATAAAAGAGATGTTTCTTTTAAAACACAGCTAAAAACCAAGTAAACAAGCAGAAGTAAAACGGTTAATTAATTTATAGTTTTCTATAAATGTTTTTGAAACGAATAAACATATACATTATAACATATTATTATTATATTATAACATAAAATATACCAAAAATCAGTTTTCTGGTGTTTGTAGTTAAATTGAATAATTAAGATAGATTATTATATTAAGAATTTAATATCGATAAGAATATTAATTAGTATTTAGAAAATATAAAATACATTATTACTTTTTATACAAATCAAATATAAAAAACACTCGAAATCATATTTATCGTAATTTGAATAAAAATAATAAAGTTAAGTCTTTTTAAAATATGTCTTTTCACTTAACATTGGAAACTAATTTAAATTCATACAAAAATAAATTAGAGTATAATAGAAAGTTCATAATACAAATTTTTTATGCATATTTTTTTTAGTTTTTATTTAACAAAGTGCAAAATTTGTGATTATGTTAACATAAATTAATTTATCTTTCTTAATATAGAAACATATAAATTAAAAATATAAAAAATTACAAATGTAATTAAATGTTAAAAAGTTTTGTTTCATTGCTTTATACTTTTTGAAAATGAATTCAAATATTTTAATTTTCTATAAAATATTGATTGTTAAATTATGTATATACAAAATTGATTGATTGCGATAACAAGAAAAGTAAACATACTGTATCCTCAAATAGTTAATAACGATAGAATTTGGATTGATAAAGATAATTTTGCGGGGTTAGTGAGGAATGTATTGAATGTTAAATGACGTCTACAATGGCTTGGCGAAGATACGCGTATTAAGTATAATCTTATGTGGAATCGGAATGAGCTGCTGTTGTGGCTTGCATTCGATTCTGTCACGTCTGCATACGTGGGTGTGATATTATGATCGACTTGTTAAAGGGGAGGGGGATTGCATATTTCTTACGCAATTTTTACAAATGTCACAATTCTCAAACACACTGTGTGACTAATATCTTTTTATTGATTTTAGCACATACCAATAATAATAATTTCATCTATTAATTATAATATCAAAATATGAATAATAATATTATTTTTATTATAATTACATTATAACCCCCTAATATTCTATTTTATAGAATAAATAACTAAAACCTTATAACACATTGCTTCTCTAATTTTTGTTGAACATGAAGCGATTTCAAATTTACTTAATTTTTATTCGGATGTTTCAGTTTTTGTTTACAGTGAATTGGAACGGTTTCAGAGTTATATATCAACATTTACATCAGTAACTGAGTTTACTCAGCTGAACTTTACAAAATTTTAATTATAGATAAACTAGAATCTATTTTCCAAATGTTGAAGTTAGTTTTCACATTTTTCTCACACTCATGATATAGCTAATTGTTCAGCGGAGCGGTTGTTTTCAAAATTAAAACGAATTGAAAGTGAGCAAGAAGTATCATACGTCAAAACGCTTAAAAATGTTAAGTTTATTATATGTATTGAATCAAATACTCATGAAATTGATTTTACATCATCGATGAGTTTAGTGATCGTATATGTAGAAAATCAAATTTCTAAAATCTATATTTATAAAACGTTGCTGTTAATTAATATTACAATTTATTAAGTATAATAAAACATAATCTAACCAGTTATATATTGTATATGCATTTTCTATCACATGTTAAACGACAGACGTGTATAATAATGCATATATATATATACGCAGAGAAAAATGTAATTGCAATTTTACTATAAAATAAACGAAACTGACCCTGGACACAACAAACTCCAAATTTTTCAGAAATTATGGTAAAACATAGTATTTTCTTTCTTGTTTATGCTATATTTTTACCATAATTTGCAAGATGAATTGAAAGTTTGTAACATCCAGTGTCAGTTTCGTTTATTTTATAGTAAAATTTCAATTATATTTTTTTCCGTGTAAAAGTACAATTTTTAGGCCCCGAAAAATTGTAGCGCCCAGGGTCTCATATATCCTTAATCCGCCATGAATTGCACATAAACACGTGTAATTAAATAATACAATATTTATGTAAAATAGTCATATATATATATATATTTAATATTCTTTTAATTTAATATAATAATCTATATTTAATAGTTTGTTTAAAGTTTCGGCCATGTTTTGTTATTCGTAATTCTTCGAGTAATAACAAAAGTTAAACCGTACCATTTTAATTTGATATAACCAGATGAATTCAATATGAAAATTACATATCATTTACTTTAATTTATCAGTCGTTGATGCGATAATATCAATATAGATAATAGCGCGTGCGTTTTTAGTTGCCCCTTTTAGTGAGTCTATTATTTTGCTTGCGCTATCTGACTTGTGTTTGACGTTTGGCGGCGAATTTCATTTTATATTAACAGTATGTCAGTTAGCTGACCGGTTTGGTTTCGTTGCGTCGATCATTACCGATTTTAATCCTGATGATTCAACGTGTCATTCCTCTTTCGTTGCTCCTACTCTTCGTTACATGTGTCGTTTATAATTACGCGATTGTATGCTAATTACTCAATGTATTCTTCAAGTATTTATGCACTTTCAAAATAATTATCAAATTAAACAATTTAGATTTCTTTGTCAATTGTTTTACAACGGTAAATGATAAATTAATTAATTATTTATAGCAAATTTTGTTGACGGAGAGAATCACCGGCAATAATTTTGTTTAAAAGTAGCGTGCGACGTGTTCAAATAAAAGTATTACTGAAAAACTATTTTCTATTGACATTGTAATACAGTTCTTTATCGCTAAAAGTTGTCGATAAAATGGGACATGCTCATATTAAAAACATAATTTTTTCTACACATTCTGTCTTACGCGCACAAAAATGATATAGTTGAATTAAAGAAATTATTTTGTTAAGCGTATTTTGTCAATTTGTCTGTGAAGTATATGAGTTGAATAAAATATTTTGTAAATATTTACACTTTAACTGAAACGCTTAATGTTTTGACAAAATTAGTGTGTTGATTCAAATAAAAAACATCAACAATGTGACAAAATGATCGAAGTTGTTTTATATTTTGTTGATCTGACAATACTATTTGTTCAGTTAAATAACAACAAAACTGTTTTGTTGAATGAAACAAAATTTGTTTGTATCTACAAAATATTTCTGTGCGTGTAGTTCAAAGCTATAATATGTAAAAGTTTATTCATATGAATATACACTTTTCTTTTTTATACTAGTGCGTATATTACAGTATTAATTCAAATTATGAAAAGATCTTTTTATCTTGACATTTCGTAATGTAAAAAATGTTTATTTCATGCTTTTATATATTTAGAATTTTTTTTTTTAATTTCAAGGTATTAAAATTTGCGTTAAAAAGATTATTTCATCAAGAATTTTTTAATTCAAGTTTAAAGTACACCATCAATAATTATTTCAATTAAATGTATTTTGTTTTCTATATTTTAAGGAATTTGGACCTAAAGATTAATACTAAAAATTAAATCTAAAGATGAATAATATACAAACATTTTAAAACGGATAATTTAATACAGAAATAAAGAATTTAATTTGATTAGTTTTTGAAAACAAATTCCTATACTTTAACGCGACCATTTTAATTAATTTACTTTTAACCATAATAATACATATACATATATCAACGTAAACATTAAACTTTAGTACGACGCGATGACGTTTGTTCGTGAACGGCAAACGCAATGATCAAAGGCTTTTAAATTGTCCAAACTAGGTTTCCTGTTATTGATATTTAAAAATAAAAGTATAGTCTACAAAAATTCAAATCACTGCAGATAATGATTACGTGTAAAGGATGTTCTACTGTAATGAGTTGCGACAAATTAAATTAAAACTACCAGATAAGTTACAAATTAAACTAACCTCAATTTGCATTAATGTTTTTCGTGTTGCAATTTTTATTCGAATTATTATAAGTCATAAATTATGAGGAAAAATGAAAATTCATATCCGTACGTGTTATATTATATATCATTCAAAATTATTCCAACGTAACGCTGAATTTCTCATTTGTCAAAAGCTAATCGTTTTACTGTAACGCGAAATCGTTTTCTACAAATATTGAATAGAAATTCCATTGATTACAAAAGTATTTCACTGATCGTAAAACAATCATTCCAAGAGCGCAGACGGCACCTGTTAACGTCACGTGAAATTTGTCCGGAAAAATGCCGCTTCGACGCTATTGGGTTTAATTTCGCGTTTCATTTATTGTTTTTGGTCGCGGTTATACGGCTCGGGCTTGATAATGACGGCCGTAACGCTTTGCGAGTGTAAGAGTTAGAATCAATTGAAATGACACCGTTCATCGGATAAGACAAGTTTTATCGCGCGGCTACAGCATTTAATTTAATAGTTTGAAGCACTCGATTCGTTGAAGAAGCGCGCCACTTAGCCGTCTCTTCATTAACACCCAGACATCCGTCCAATTGCAAACTTTGCATCTCTGCACTGATTAATCTTTTATCAAATATCCAAAAATTCCGTTCTTAATCCGGACGCGAAAACAACACCTCGCGTATCTGCTCGCGCGCGTTCAAACGTAATTAAATGTGTCCAATTACTTTGGCGCAAGCCTCGTGACAATTACGCGTTTGAATTAATTGTTGAAAAACGTATATTGTTCATTTCCGTGTGTATTTGCCACCAAATGCAGAATTCAAACGCTGGCTGCCACGTACGCAACGAGAATTGAGAAATTGAAGGGCAACGAACTCGGCTAATTAACTTGTCAACGCGCGGCATTACAAATGCCACTTTTGCCGCGCGTTCCATATTGTTAGCTATTTTCATATCAAACTCACTCGAATAGCGCAAGTTTGCACCTTCTTTGAATTTTATTTTCAACTTAATTAAGTCGCGGTTCGCCGCGTTAAGGGGCGCGACGAAACGGCGCGATCAATTATTTAGAAAGCAATTTGAAACTTGATAACGGAATGATCGAAAGGTTATTTCGGTCATTCAATGACAAGGTGCTCGCGCGCTCGACCATATTTGGAAAGAAATGCCTGAAATGGGTGGCGGTTTGAGTGAGTTTGAAGCGCGTAACAGTATCGCTGCATCCACAGCGGTACGTTGCAGGTATGCCAATGGTCCGAACCAGTAAAACAGCTTACTTTAAGTACGTGATCACCATGTGGAATCCGATTGTAAGAACGTTCGTTCATTCATTGATCCCGACTTCCTTCGTTCATTATTCTTTCATTCATACCCGCACGCGTTTCATTGTTTACTTTTCACCACTAACACTCGGATTCAGTTTTCCGTCGATGACAAACCGAAATCAATTTGTAGACGTACACATTTTTATCGGATCCTTTTATCGGATAATTAATTCAATTCGACGTTGTTCGAATGCTTAAATAAACCTCCGCGAAACTACGCTTTTTATTTCCACAATCTGTGATTTCGACTAAAAATTGTATACCTTGCTTTTAAAAGGTATTCTATATATTTGAGCATGATTCGTAATCTATATTTCTATCGTTTTATATTCGTTTGTATAAATACGTGATTCACGTAGTTGTTGAACGATAAAAAGTATGTTTACGTGTTATTGTATTTTAACGCCTCTGAAGTTAGATAGGGCAAATAATGCTTGTGCAAAGTTGGTCGAAATTTAAGCATAAATTAGTTGAAATTACCACAAGTGACGTTATAAATTATTTTTTACAAATTTGACCAATATTTGCTGGTTCGACGATGTGCCTATTTGGTACGGCGTTAATAAATGTTATTTCAATCATTTTATTGCACGATAGATTTGCAACAAATAATGTGATGTTACGAGGAATAACATCCTGATATACATTTTATCGATTATTGTTATTTCAATATAAATTAATAGGTGATGATTTTATGTATAATAAAAATGACTAACGGCAAATTATTCGATCTTAATATTAACGTTATTACTGTTAATATTACATTAATACACGGAGAAAAAAAATATATAAAAATCTCAATATAAATAGTAAAACTAGGTATAATAAAAAATGTTATATAAATTGAATTAATTATTATGTGTACTGATTACTTTACTATATAATATAGTAATTTTTATCAGATTTGCAAGAGTATCCTAGTTTTACTATTTATATTGAGATTTTTTAAATATTATTTTTCTCCGTGTACTGCGTTTTATTTAGATAAAATTTTGCAAACCTTTTTGTGTTAAGTTAGCGAAGTCGTGTATAATTTGTAAAAATAAAGCTCGACGTAGCACAACTTCAGAGACATTTTATTTTGTAAACATTATCTGATGAATAGCAAAAAAAGTTGTTAATTTTTGAAGTTTATAATTTATTTAAATAATTATTTTCATTTTATGCTTTAAAGTTTTGCATTGCCTTTATCTAATTGTACTATTCAATGCAATAGGTTTAATATATGCATCTAATAATAAGTTTATTAGCTTTGAGATTATAATTATTATTAACATTGTTTAGCAAGGTTAACGTTAATAGAAAACTATTTTATTATTTTTGTATAAAATGTAAAATGTACATTGGTAAATATTTTACTGGGAATAATGCTAATAAAATATTTTAAAATCGAATTAAAAATTACAAGTAATGCTAATGAGCATCCTTAAACTTTTGAAACATCGTGCTACGAATATTAATATTGAATCATATTAAACGTTTTTTTTTAAATTACAGACGAAAGAGAGGATGTTCAAAAGAAAACTTTTGCCAAATGGATAAATTCTCAATTGCTAAAGGTGAGGATTATTTACATTAGTTTGTGCCTTACAAATGTTAAATAATTTAGTTAAAATATATTTTTACATATATCCTAAAATACATATGTTATATATATTTAATACGTTCAAAATTATTATTAATAAAATTTACACTTATGTTTCATGAATACACATAAATCAATGTCATTTTTTTATGCACAAACAAACTTTATTTATTTTCAGAACCATCATGAGCCGATAAAAGATTTATTTCTAGATTTAAGAGATGGAAATCGACTTTTGTCATTATTAGAAGTTCTTACATCAAAGGCATATGTAAGTGAATTTTACTTATAGGGATGAATATTTCAAAATATAAATATGCTGTTTTCCTTTGTGTAATTTATTGATGTATAAATTGAGATTTCATATTTTAGAAAAGAGAACGTGGAAGAATGAGAGTGCACCATTTGAATAATGTAAACAAAGCATTGCAAATTCTTGAACAAAATAACGTAAGTTATTTTTAATTTAATGTACATGTCACTTAATTTTACAATTTTATAAACAATAAATATATATTTATTATTAATTTAAGTCAGAATTTTTAGCATTCCTATGAATTATTTACATACAAATAATGTTAGTAATTTGATAATTTTAAGACTTTCAAAATATTATTTGTATAAATAGTAATATATTTTAAAGAGAAAACAATTATGACGATTTCAAAAACTAATTCAATTATATATTTTTGTGAACAAATTTTTTTGCACATATGAGTTGTTCTTTTATAACAAAAACGTTGTAATTATTTTTATCAATATTTGCAATTTACTGATTTTTTTCACTGAATGTGCTATTATATTATTTATTATTATTGTAAATTATACAACAAGATATACGATAAATATATATTATGTATATAATATACCACTCATATAAATATATATTTTATAAAAATTTATTATATATATACATATATATTTTCAAAATTAAATCATTACAGGTTAAGCTCGTTAACATAAGTAGCAATGACATTGTCGATGGAAATCCAAAGTTGACGCTTGGTTTAGTTTGGAGTATTATTTTACATTGGCAAGTGAGTAGTTGTATATAGCGTTAGTTTCAGTTTTTTATATATATTTAAAGTTCTTGTATCAATTTCTTCTTTAGTACAAAAAAAATTATAATTTAATCTTTGTAATATTACATAGGCTGGAGATAATCAGATAAAATTCAACATTTCTTTAAAATTTCAAATATCAAATGAAAATTATATGGTTTCATCCTATCCTGATTTTAAGACTGTCGAGAAAAATATTTGTTCAACATCGACATCTAATAT
>JABFQC010002917.1:0-15049 GCA_022817085.1 Psilanteris sp. ZL-2020
CATAAAGGCATTAATTGACAATGTTAAACGATACAAGAAAACTATCACAAATTCAATGAGTCATCGACTATCTGAATGACATCTTATAATTCAGTTGTTGCGAAAGAGTCATAAGACTAAAGTGAGGCTGCTAAAAATATACAGATTCACAAATGACTGAAGGATGAATAGGACAGGTATATAAATAAACAAATGTCAGTACCGCTTTATTGTACCAGTTGATATAGAACACTTTTAATGGTAGAAAAACGCAGTTTATTAAAACTAGAAGTCCTATAACAATTTGTAAAACATTGAAGAATAGTTAGTTCCCACGATATGATTTATAATATATAAAATATACAATTTTTATATTTTATTTGCATATTTAAAAAGTTAATTGGGTAGTTACTTAAAAAAAGAGTAAATTTATTAATATCAAATAATTCGTTCGATAAATTAAAACTGATTGGTGAAATATCTACGACTGAGGTATTATAATAATTTATTTTTATTAATACAATTAAAACCTTCTATCTTTTATAACATACATTATCTTTTCATGTTATACATGTCATATTTTTATTTGACTATAGGCTAATTGATAATAAATAAAAAAAAAATGTATGAAATTTAGTAAAAATTTGAATTGATTTTTACATTATTTTAGTACATAATACTTTACATGTATTATTTATTACTGATGAAATAAATAGTATTACACTTATTTTCAAATGTGTATTCTCATATTTTACTATTTCATTTTGAGATAATATTATATTTTATGTATTAAATATTTGTTATATTAAAAAAATATATTAAAAACTTCATTTGTATATTTTTTTTTCTTTTTATATCTTTTACTTTCTTGTTAAAGTTAATATTAAGTTTAATATTTAATTATTAAATATAAAATTGCAATAAATTATATTTATTCTTATTTTATCATTAATAATTTAATATGTATGAGATTAATTAATTTATTGTGTTAAATATAAAAATGTTGAAATGTCACCAATTTAACATTTAGAAAATGAAATTTATTTTATTAAATATTAACGAATTATAAACACCCATGCATATATATTAATACTAATTAAATAGAAGTGTATTTAATAATTATATAAAATATTAATTACAGATGACAAATTTAGTCATGTTTTTCTGTTTGTTACTAATCAGTACAAAAGTTCAGGCTTCCATTACAGTAACTGAAGTAGAAACTGGACATTTAGCAGAATTACCTTGCTCTAGTAGCGATGATGATCATCGATTTATGTTTTGGCTACTAACAGATGACAGAAATATTATTGGTCCAGGAAATCCTTTAAATGGAAACAAATATAATTATGAAGTTTTAACTGGAAAGCTTTATATCAGGGTAATTAAACAATTAATAAATGTAAATACCTTAAAAATTAATAAATTTATGTTATTTTCTATATAGGGAGTATCATCAAAAGAAGCAGGATTATATAAATGTATATCACGTGGAATTGAAGATGCTTCCTCCATTAAAATACACACCGTTGAATTAATTGTTAAAAGTGAATGGAATAAATCTAATGAAAATAATTTTGAGGTATATTAATGAAGATTTGGGATACAAGTTAATATAAATTCCTTTAAAAAGTATATCATTACTTACCAGGCATTACTAGACTAGCTTTCTTTCTTCTTTCACAGAAAATATTACGTAGGACATTCAATAACACTTTCTCCCAGTCATATGTAACTCCCATGTATCCATGTAGAAGCGTCTTAAACCATAACTATTATGTATTTATCAATGATATATTCTAAATATTGCCTATCATAATGGATGACATAAAATTTTAACCATTCAATCAAGTCTATCAAACAAGCACGCGTTTACAAATTCATAAAATTAACCTAAAAAATAGATATAATAGTAACAGTCCCTGTGTTATTATAAATACAAGTGTCATTTCATAAAGACCTCAACATTAATTTTTATTACATACTTGTAAACATCCTTGAAAAATCTGATATCACTGACATAAGCATTATTACTTGACACAAACGCCTTTTTTTAACAAACATAAATAACATCTATATTGAAGTCATAAAATAATTCAGATTATTAATTGAAATAGTACTGAATTCCTATATTTTTCACTATTACATGTCCTATATACTTTGTTTATATATTATATTTGTCTATTCCACTCATCTGAATATTACTTATTCGATATATAGATAATGCCAGCATCTTTCCCTTACACTAAAACATAAATATTTTACCTTGTGTTAATTTTATGTAAATTTGGGTTATACCTTAGATTCCCTTAATTACATCACCAATACTCTATATTAAATATATATTATATAAAATACCAAATTAAAAGGAGAACGACAATAGATTTCTACTTTTATATAAAATAGTTTGATATTTACAAAACAGCCAATTACTTTAAAAATGTCACTATGTAAATTATTATTGTAATTATTCAATATAATAAATGATCAGATTGTCTAATAAAATTTTTCAATACTCTGGTGTCTTTTATATAATAACATTTAAATACAGTATTAATAATTTTTAGATTATATGCAATGTAATGCCAAAATTGTTAATACTGTACTTTAACGGAATGACTTTGTTACATTTAATTTTATTTATAAAATATGTTTAAATGGCTTAAATATACATATATTGAATAAATAATAAATTATTAACTTTTTCAGGCCAATTTATTAAGAACAATGGCTATAGTAATGGTCATTGCAGTATCGATAGCTATTGTACTTTTAATTATTATAGTTAGAAAGAAAAGGAATAGTCATTTTTTTGGTATGTATTATTGCAGCATAATTTTAATTAAATTTAAAATATGAAGCTAATATAATCATATAATTAATATATAAATTAATTCGCTGAAAAAAAGAAATGGAAGAATCTAGAGAAAATTCTCCAGAAAAATATACAAGCAACATTCAGGCAATATCTACACCACAAACATCAAATACAACAGTTAGTGGAATTGATAATACAGGTCTGGATGATTTTATTAAAGTGTTTCATCATATGCAAAAATAGCACATTATTTTGTAATGTGTAAGTTGAATAAAGTACAGCTAGTTAAAACCTTTAGTTTGTTAACAAACTATTTATTATTTTGTAGGTATTTAAACAAGTCTGTTAATCCAAACATGTGCAGATTATCTTACAAAATTAATAAAAAGAAAATACCAGTATCATTTCAACTTGAGGATCCATTACATATTCAAAGATCCAAAGATATAATTTTCAATTTTGTATTAATTTAAAGCTGCTTCTGATGTATAAGTATATGTAGGATACAAAACGGTTTTTAGACGAATATATATTGTAAATATTTTGTAAAATATTCTGTTAATTCTATATAATAAATATTTATTAATTTCAATTTTCAGTTTTATTTAAATATTTAAATAATGATTAGTATTATTTATGTATATTCTTAGTGCATTTTCATTCATTTATTAACATACATATAATTTGGATGAGTGTCACAATGCCCAAGCGGCATATTATCCAAATCGAAATTGCTCAAACGTTAACTTCAAGATTAATATATTTTTTATAAATGATGACAGGTATACGTAGAAACTTTGCAACCTCAAAATATTAATTCTTTTACCGCGTTCGAATTTCAAATTTAATCAAGGATTGTAATAATATTTTTTATCTGCGAAAATATATTTTTAATTACATTCGATGGATTCTAACAACTATAATATGAGATTATTATATTTAAAATGTAATTAAAAAGAATTGTTTTGAAAAACAATTTTGTTTTCAAAAAGAAATATTATTTTTTATAATTTCTTATTATAAATATTATAAAATTCGTAATTGGTGTTATGTTGAATTTAATTTCAGGCCATAACTAAAAATGTTACAGCGGCCGTGTATCAGGTTAAACAAAAAATTTAATTAATAAATATTAAAGATAAGCGTATGTGACGTAGAAGTATTGACACCCAAAAGTTTTCGGTTGCCTAGTGCCAACGCACCGACTGTCCCGTAAAGAACACATACGTGGAATCGATGTAGATTTAAAGTGGACCATCAACTTTTGTAACATGGAATCAATGTAGCTTGGAAGTGGAATAATGTGGATTCAGCGTGGAATCTATTTAGAAATGTCCACCTGCCATGTATCGAATCTCCGTGGATTACGGTCATCGATTCAACATAAATACGACATGGATTCAACGATGGGAATTACGGTGGAAATTTTCAATTAAAATAGTTGAATCATCGATGATTCAAAGTTGAATTTTCTTTTCTTTTCTTTTAAAATAATAAGTTAATAAATAAATTTAATTCCGAAAAAACATTAATATACAAACTCTTAGTTATATTATAACAGCCGAAATTCGAACCGACGTCTCATAATTACCAGTCTGAACTTTAACCGCTAAGCTATCATGACTTGTAGTATTCAATACCTTAAAAGACTTATTGAATGTTACTGTCTGTACTACATTACGTTTAAGAAGTCGCTTAAGGCAATGAATATTACAAGTCGCGGTGGCTTAGCAGCAGAAGTTCCGCCTTCAAACTTTGGATCGCCGGTTCGAATCTCGGCTGCTTATAATATAACAAAGTGTTTGTAGCTTGAGTTTTTTAGAATAAAATGTATTCATTATCTTAGTTTTTTAAAAGAAAACAAAACTTGGAATCATCGATAATTCAACTATTTTAATTGAAATTTTTCAGAATAATTCGACGTTGAATCCTCCTATCTATTACATAAATTTTTCAAAAGATTATTGATTTTTGTGTGCGTCGAATTCACGTCGAATCTTTGTTCAATCAATGATCGTAATCCACGGAGATTCGATACACAGCATCTGGACATTTCTAAATAGATTCAACGCTGAATATAAGTTCATCCACTTTCAAGCTACATCGATTCCACGTAGGTGTTCTGTACAAGGCGAACCGTTGGGACAAACTTTCGAATCCCATAGAAATTTTGTACTTTTTTTCTGTTTTTAAAAACCCTATCATTGTCTAATATTCAAGAAAATAAAACAGCACATTGACATTAAACTATTTAAATCGAGAGCACTCGCATTTTAACGTGGTGTGAAACCTTCGATTACGTTTATAAATTGAGTTGCTGTAATGTAAAACCGCGTGAGCGCTCGAACGGTTGGGCAATTAATATCCAGCGGAATTTTTTCTTTTGAAAATCCAAATAGCTTAGGTTAATTATATAATAATTATAGGTTTTAAAACATGCAGAGCTCTTATAAAATTAAAAATAATAAAATTTCTTAGCTAATATAAATCATAATAAATTAGTAAATAATAAAAATTAAGTATTAAGAAAAAGAATAACACATTTTATTACTATTAATTATTATTGTTGTACAAAACACTTTTTTGTAATTTAAATAAATATAGAGTATTTAAAATGATAATTTTAGTTTGAAAATATTAATAATTTAATTGATTAACTACATATATATGTATTATTTTAATTTTAAAAATGACTTTGATTAAAATTTGATCAAATATGCGGTCATCCAGTAGTCGGGTTCCAATTTAGAGTTTAGAATTTAAATTGTAAAATGGACACAAAAGTCAATTTGGATAAAAATGTATAAATTGTATTAAATTGTAAAGACATATTATTACAAATTGTACATAATTGTATTAAATTGTAATATTTGGAAAGTCTTTACAATTTAATACAATTATGTACAATTCATTGTGTGCTGAAAACTGGCTTTTTATTGGCTGCTATTTGAAACAATTTAATACAATTTATACATTTTTATCCAAATTGACTTTGTGTCCATTTTACAATTTAAATTCTAAACTCTAAATTCGAACCTGGCTACTGGGCACTGCACAACGTAAAATATAATCAAATCATTTGCGAGCAGCTGTGTTTTCAGGGAAAGTTAATGATTTTTACCGTCAAATTAAAAATCAAGATTAACTTAAATATTTATATATTAATATAATATATAAAATAGTCAAATCCTAATCAGATATCAAATTTTTTTACGGATTAAAATCTGAGCCGAAATCCGGCCCGGATTTTTTTCATAGAGGAGGCAGCTCCAGAGTTCGATTCTTGTTGAAACTTGGGTGTTTTTTTTTCATTTTAATAACAATTTTTATTTTCTTTCTGAATTCCTGATCAAATTCCTTTCTGGTTTCCCAATTAGGATCCCATCTGGTTTCCTATTTGGGATTCCCTTCTGGATTTTTTTGCCTGAGTACCCAGCGTCAATGAATCGTAGAGTAAAATCTAATATATAAAATGACTGCGAATCAATACACGATTCATTGACGCTGGGTGTACATGTTTTTGCATGTATTAAACAATTGCAGTGACTATAATCATTGTTATTACACGTTGTACTATTGTACAACGATGGTACTATGCTTTATATAGAAAGACTGTGAGTAAGACAAAGACGGAAACCCAAATAGTACAACACGTTCTGTAACGCTGACTATAAAGTTGCGTTTTCGTTTGCAACGTGTCCGACGTGTCGCAGCGACGTCGTATGCGTATGCTTGAGTGGAAGTAAAAGATCAGTTTGAGAGCAAGATTAATCTCTCACTCCCACTCAAGCATACGCATACGACGTCGCTGCGATATGTCGCAAACGAAAACGCACATTAATCCATATAGTTATGATATTACAATGTAAAAGTATTACGGTAATACTAATAAATTTGAGATACAAATATTATGTCGCTTTCAGAATGTAATAATATTTTTTATTAATAAAGAGCCATTTCCAATTCCTACTGGAAAAAAATCTTTAGAAAATTCCCTATAAGGGAATAATATTTTAGTACGATACGACGATTTCAAAAATATATTTTAATAACATTGTCAATCGATAGTTTAGACGCGAAATATATCTTTATATATTTCAAGTGAATTTTACAAATTTAACAAGGTCAGTTCTTATTAACATTATTGTAACAACATTAGATTGAAATTCTCAAAAAAAAAATCTGAATTGAAAATATTTTTGTGTTTTGTACTGAAAATTGAATGCATTGTTAACAACCTTCATTTCTTGTATTTTTATTGTTTCTGAATCTGGTTTTATAATAAACCGAAACGTAAATAAATAAATAGATTAATAAAAAAACTAAAAGTTTAATCTATAATTTGTTCTGTTCTAATCGTCTGTCAATGGTCATTTATTATAATACATTGATATATCTGATTCCTCATAGCAGTAATGTTAAATTTATTAGTTCAATCCTTTAGAAACTTAAAAATATAAAGTAAAAAAAAATTAGTATTTATACAAAATAATTATTTATTTTATTTTTATAAAAATAATAATTTAAATAGTTATATTAAAGACTACCAAAATTATCTATGCAAGTTAATATTTTATTATCTTTTTTGTAAGTAATATATAATATTTGAGATGTAAATGATTTATATTAAATTTATATTGTAATGAGGAATCTTATTTATATAAATTTAATGCAAATCGTTTACATAAACAATGGCTATAAGAGAATATATAGTATGAAATGAAATGTATGGTAAATAAACTTTAGAAATTATATACGTATTGAACTAAAATCTAAATATTCATGAAAATGTTTGAATAGATTTTAATAGTAGTAGTTTAATCAAATAAATTGTATGTAATTCTATGGTAAATACATTTTAGAGATGATAATGCTCATGCAGTCATAGTATAATGATTGTCGTAACCATCACATTACATTTACCGTAACATGTTCAAAGCCAACTCTATACAGCATTCGTTTTCACCTCTTGAACTTATGATATATCTATATGCGTTTATATATATATATTTAAGGAATATTGGAAATTTTATATATTATCAAATGCTTTTATTTTAAGGTTAAAACAAATTTTTCAAAACCATTTAAATATTTCTATATATATTCTAAACATTTTTTTTACTGGGTTCTATTCGGATAATTAAAAATGATGTATAACAATTTTTTATGTATTTCTACTATAATTAAATAATATTGTTACTTTCAGAAAACATTATTAGTTTTTCTTTTGCTAAAATAGTCTATTTATATGATCTTCAAATTCATTGCAAAATTTAAAAATAGCGCACAAATTTGATCGAATAATGAACAGACGTTTTAAACGCTAACCACGTGATGTGATTCATACCATTCATACATACCATACACAAACTACAAATATGGCGTCACTTGCCATGTCAATATTAAGCAAGTGAAATGAATTGTCATTGATCAACGAGTGAATTGCTACATATTCTTAAACTAATAATATTTCCAATTCATACTTGAGCTGATTGTAAGATTGTAAAACATTACTTCTATGATAATTTAAACGAACGACTGAACATCTCAAATTGTTTATAAGAAAAAAGTATGTATGACATTACAATTAAATCAAGATGAGTTTCATATAATAAAACATTGAGTTATGTATAGTCACTTGTTTAGAATAACAAAACATTCATTATATTATTTTGACTTGATGTATTAAAATTAAAATAGCATCTATTTTTTGTATATATTAAAGCAATGACTCATTGTTTATCTATAATTTTGTCATTTCAGGTTGATTAGTCAAATTTTCAAAATTGAATCTTAGGATTTAACACAAAGTAATATACAATTACTGACATTTAATGCAACTACAGCTTTATAACCAATAAAGACAACAATAACGTATCATTATCATTTAGCTGTACATTAATTATTTGTATAATGTCTACTATAACAGCTGATTCTGCCAATTGGGAAGGTATTGAAAAAAAATTTTATATTTATATTCATATAATATTAAAATTTGAATCAATAAAAACACTTTGTATATATTAAGTAAACATTACTAGATGAATTACATTAACTTCATAATATCAATTATATATATATATATAATTGAATAATAAATTACATTCTAATTCATCTATATAATATATAAATAATTGTAAATATTCAATTGATTTTTGTATGTAATCATATGTTAGGTATATTGATAATTATATTTCAAGAAACCAGTTTTACTATATTTAAAATATTACATTTATTCAATAATACAACTATGTTGTGTTATCTTATTAATGATTTATATGATGTTATAATTTAAATGTTTAGATTTAAGAAAACAAGCAAGACATTTGGAAAATGAAATTGATGCCAAACTTGATGCCTTTTGCAAACTTGGAGTTAATTCTTCCAGCTCATCATCCCATCATATATCTGCAGATACAGTACCATTATTAGACGAAGAACATATTTTTGAAAATATGGCATCAGAAATAGAAACACTATTATCAAAAGTATACATTTTTGTATTCAATAAATATGAAACTTCTAATTTTTATCAAAGTATAAAAAAACAGTTGCTCTGCTGATTATTGATAATTAGTACAAATTATATTTATAATATATAATATTAATGAATAATATTTTACTAGTATTATAAAGTAAGAATTTAGTAAATATAATTGGAAACAATATATAAATTCACAAAAGTATTAATATTAATTCATAATTGTTTTTTGTAGTTGATGTCAGTTAATGAAAAAATGAGTGAAATACAACCAACTGGAGCTGCAATGTTACATACAATGCAACGCCATAAAGAAATTCTTAAAGATTATAAAAAAGAATTCCAAAAAACAAGAAATAATTTCACATCTCGTAAAGATCGAGAAGACCTATTGCCCAGTATTCGAAAGGAAATTGAGTAAATATAAAAAAATTCATATTTTATAAATTTGTCTCAATAATAAATTAATTAAATTTAAATTTTTCATTTTTCAGCAATTTCAAGAACAGTGGTTTAAATAGAAGAGAAATGTATTTGAAAGAAAATGAACACTTGCACAAGTAATTTAATTTTATAATTTTTAAGCATTATAAAATATTTTCTAAAAATATAAATTTTTATTTATTTAATACATAAATATCAAACAATATAAAAATACTATCATTATTTATTATAACTTTTTAAATATATTTATATATATTTCATTTCTTATTTACGAATATTGGGACTTACTGAATAACATGCGATACTCGTGGATTTTGAATGAACTTAATTAAATGGTGGAAATAAAGAAACATGTCATCTAAAATATTTACCCTCTATAATACTTAGAAACATAGAATAGACTTTTCAAAGTTAAACATTTTGTCTTGTAACACTGACAATGTGTGAAAAAATTTGTTTTAATATTAACTATTAATTTATAAACATGCAAAGTTTTGATGTTTGCTTTACAGCCGCCAATGGATATCATAAGTCCCAATATTGAAAAGTCTTGATTATCAAGACTATATTATTTTAAATAGATTAACTTTCATAATAATAGAATAATTTTTTTAGTGCGGATCGACTGATAAATGATCAAATAAGCATAGCTGTGGAAACAAGAGAACATTTAATGTCACAACGACAAGCTTTCAAAAAGATCCAAACAAGATTCAATGATATTTCCAACCGCTTCCCTGCGATCAGCAGTTTAGTTCAAAGAATTAATTTGCGTAAGAGACGCGATTCTTTGATTCTAGCACTTGTCATTGGACTCTGCACGTTTTTAATGCTACTTTATGCATTTCATTAGTTAAAAATTTTATATTTTTAGCCCTGTACAATTATTAATACTAATATATTTTTTACTTCGTTATTATTATCAAAAAGGTGATTTAATTAATGCCCTAGGAATAGAAATCCACCAATCAGTCTATAATTTTAATTAGACTAAAATCAAAATGTAAATTTAAATTAATTAATAAAATTATAATACTTTAGTTTAAATAATAATATAATATAAATATATATAAATATTATCAATGTCTTTATTGTATTATGAAATGATATAATCTTTAAAAAAATTATTGTAATTTTTTTTTAATAAATAATTTTACATTTTATAAGGAATGTTTTACAATTTTGATGTTTTCAATATATAATATTAAGGTAGTTCTCCTTACTATTTTGACAGATATTGCAGATTTTAATATATATTTGTTAATCATAATAATTAAACTGATATTCATTCAGGATATTTTCACATTTTAGAAGAATGTTATTCCTCAATAAAATTGAATATTCGTATTTAAATGTTAACGTGGGAACACAAGCCGTTTGCGAGGTGGCAAAAAAACGACTCGTGTTACCACATCAACAATTTTATTTGAAACTTAAATGCTGTTAGGTAAAATTAATCTCCCATTTTCAAAAAACGGCATGAATTATTTACAAGTTATATATTATTTATTATGCGTTATTATAATGAAAAACACTAACACCATTGAAATAGACTTTGAGAACCCACTTAATATATATTTTGTCTATAACTAATATAATTATAGTTTCAATTCTAATAAATACATAAATTGATTGGTGATTTAAAATCTCTATATATATTTTTAACTAAGACTTACTGAATACATTAAATATGACTGTTGTTACTAAATTATTTATCTTCAATTTTTGTAAAAAATAAGCAAATAAAAAAATTATTGATTTCAATACTGTTTTTAATTTTAGGTGATTATAAATATCTATATAATTTATTCATAAAAACTATATAAATTATTTTAAATTATGATAAAAAATTAAACCGTTCATATATTTCAGCAGATTTTTTATGTGTGGGAGAATTATATTCTGATAAAGAACATTTTATACCCTATGAAAAAAATATAAATATTTAAGTTAATCTTGTTTTTAATTTGACGTTAAAAACCATTAACTTTATTTGTATTTTTATTTGTTAACGTAAATATTACGTTATAAAATTGCATATGTGTCCATTAATCCTAAAAAAAGCATTTGGTAACATGTTGAATTTCCAACATTCAGATTCAACACGAACTTATGGGATTAGGTAATTTACTTGTGGCGATTATCAAAAACTTGAAGAAGCACTAACTGTTAACAGGTTTGGCACGGTCATACTACTTTTTAACTCACGCCAATCAACTGTCTTACTGTGATGGCGCATGCACTTTACAACTGCAAATTAATTTAATATTAATTTAAATTTTTATGTATTATTTTTGTAATTAAATTTATGTTTTATAAACTATTCCTTTATTACAATTGATTTACTTGACAAAATTTATTTATATAAAATTGTATATATAGATATATACATATTTTATGCTTAATTGTTTTTTATAATTATAATAATTTAATATATAGTGTTATTTCAACTAATAAAGCTCTTATAGTGATAATTAAATAATTTTAAAAACAAAATAATTAATAAAATTTTCGTGTATGTGATGAAATATTATAAATAAAGTATAAAAAAATAATGTATTAAATTATTTTATAAAAATCAAGTATGGCCGTGTCCAAACCTGTTAACAGTTAGTGCTTCTTCAAGTTTTTGATAATCGTAACAATTAAATTACAGATACCTAATCCCATAAGTTCATGTTGAAACTGAATTTTTCAAATTCAATATGTTACTACATGCTTTTTTAAAGCTGAGTTCTTTAATTTACTGTAAGTACTGTAAAAACTGCGCTAATAAAGATGAAAATACATTATAGAGTAAGTTCGATAAAGATGCATAACCATGTACAGTATTTACAGTAAAATAATGAACTCATCCTAGGATTAATGGAAACAGATGCAATTTTATAACGTGTTATTTACGTTAACAAATAAAAATACAAATAAAGTTAATGGTTTTTACAGTCAAATTAAAAACAAGATTAATTTTTAACTTAAATATTTATGTATTAATATAATATATAAAGTAGTCAGATCCTAATCAGATATCAAATTGTTTTTACGGATTAAAATCTAAGTCAGATTCTGGGACCAAATTCCGATATCGGAATCCGGCCTGGATTTTTTTCATAGGGATTAAATAGTGATTCAATGTCGACAGTTAATATTAAATCGACACAGAAAAAATATATACCTAATGTTGATTTTTTTCAATAAATTTACTAATTTACGTTAGTTATTTTTTCATAAATTTTTACTAAACTAATTTATAATTCTATAATTTAATAAGCCATAACTACACAACATGTGACATTTGAAGTGGCGTCTTTCAAGTTAGAAGACTGAACTCTAACCACGAATCCACCTCGATTTGTGATATTTAATGTGTTAAAAGATTTCTTAACCAGAATAAAGTATGCATTGTGGCCTTCAATAAGTTTTTTTAGGCAAAGAATATTACAAGTTCTAAGCGATAGCTTAGAAGTTATAGAAACTTCTAACTTCAGAACTTCAGAAATTCAGACTTCTAAATTTAGGAACGCCAGTCCGAATCTCGGATATTGAGTAGTTATGGTGAAATAATTGAATCTGGAATGTTTTCAGATAAAAGAATTATTAAGTAAATTAGATTGGTAAATGGATGTGAAAAAATAACTAAAACAAATTTTTTAACTAATTTATTAAAAAAAATCGACATTAAGAACATATTTTTTCGGTTTAATTGATATTAACCGTCGACACTGAATCAATATTCAATTCATATTTTCTCAACGTCTATTTGATATTTTACGGGCTGTATCGAAACGAATATCGTTTATCATTATTTTTTTATATGGATTCAATATTTTACTATCAACATTGGATTACTATTTAATTAAAACTGAATGTACATCGATTGAATGATGTTACATTAAATATCGAATCGATATTGATAAAGCGGACATTCGCGTATGGATACAATATCCCTGACAGCCACTGTTTTTGTATACAATTTACACAAAGTTTGCACGAAGACACCGTCGCTATTGTGCACAAAATTTATGCAAATCATTTACATTACAATAATCTTTATATATTATAAGTATCATTTAATTATATTTATTGTTTGCATAATCGTATTTATTTTCTATAATCATAATTATAATAATTGTAGTAACTTGGTCAATTTGACCAACTTGGTGTAGTATTGGTCAATTTGACATATTATGACAAATTGACGAATAGTTGTAGTATTTTAACTATTTATTTATGTATTTATTTATTTATATTTTATCAATTAGGACAAAAATGTATATTGGCTTAAACCAGACGAAATGTGAATGAATTGTAAATATATAAGACTTAATCCTACAATGTTAAGCTCTGAAGAGGTCATCACACGAACGACGAAACGTAAGCTTTGTTAAAATAATGTAAATATACAAAAGCTTAATAACAATTGTTTATAAAAACATGTATTAAACAATTGTAATAAATAAATCATAACAAAATAATACGTAGTATTAGTTCCTCATGGCCATACAAATACCAAAAAATAATTTAAAAATTAATAAAATTAAATAATTATAATTTGTACCAAATAATGTATTTAAAGAATATTTCAATTCATATTATTTTTCATTCATTTAACGATGTCATTATTTCATTCCTATAAGTCTTAGACGATTTGCAACTCTGTGTTAATGAATACTTCTGTACATATTGCTATTTAAAATATATGTGTCGTCTATTCATCTTCATTCCATCAATATGTTTATATTTTATTAATATTTTAAATGTTAAATATTACTGCAAGTATTATTACTGCAGTCAATTTAATACTGCGATGAAACACATCATGTTATATTGATGTTTCATTAAAGTATGAATCTAGTAGTGGTATTACTTACAATAATGTTTAACTTTTAAAATATTAACTAAATGTCAATGTTTAGATGGATAGAAAATGAATAGAATACATATATTATAAATAACACCATGTGCAGAAGTATTTATTAACATATGCTTGAAAATGATCCAAATCATAAAACAGCCCTGTGGAAAAAAATCTTTAGAAAATTATAGAAATATTTGAATTCCGTATGGATTTGAAAAATGTTTCGTTCCTAATCTTAAAGTTATTTCCCTTTAGAACCCTTTAGAATTACAAAACTTAATAATTTTTAAAAAAAATTAATGAATTTTATTGAATCGTTTTTTAAATCCTTTCAAAAATGTTTATAAATATTTACAATTCCATTCAATGAATATCATCTCTAAAATTTAGTTACCGTAGAATACCATAAAATTAATTATATTTAATCTTATTGAAATCTTTTCAAACATTTTCATGAATATTTACAATTCAA
>JABFQC010002918.1:0-15048 GCA_022817085.1 Psilanteris sp. ZL-2020
ATATATATGTATGTATGCGTGTATGTATATATATGTATATGTAATTTTAGTTTGCAATGACAAAAGAAAATATATGGATATTATATGTTACGAGAAAAACTATTTAAAGAAAACACTCATCCGCCGATTTTGGACGGAATAGATATTAGATGGATTGTAAGTATTTATTACATAATTTACCATGCAAATAGTCAAACTGAAGAAATGTAAAATAAAGTAAAATAATAATAAAATTTCTTCATTGATATGTATGTTTTTTCATTTATTATTCACTTTTTTAAATATCCAAGTTTGGATTTTATGTAAATCTATTTCGTTGATGATTTTTCACAAATCGTTAAATTCAAATTTGTCATACTCCAAAGCTTAAATGCGGGTATTTTTACTAGAATATTATATACAAATGTTCAAATGTTAAGTCCTTCACCTATTTTACGTTCAGAGAGCTTTATATATAATTTATTATAACACGATTCAGGTAAAACAGCTGTATTTTCATCTGACGATGCACTTGATTCTTGCAAATTTTTTACTTCATTCACGAACCGAACCGACTCAGAGTTTCCTTGGCCTTTGATTATCCATTCCCATTTTTTTCCACTCGAAACAACTCCATCGATCCAAAATTTGAGGTTCTCATTCTGTAATTTTAATATTGGCAATTAATCATTTATGTATAAAATTAATTTAAATTCGTTTTATTTATCATATATTTATTTCTTTGTTTCATTTTCATTTTTTAATTATTTTGTTTATTTTACATAAAATTAATAAACATTAAAGAAAATTTTAATATTGCTGTTGTTGTGATCAATATCCAGAAATATCATTACATAGAATATAATAAATAAGATATAACCCACCTGAAAGAAAAATATATCTTCAAAGAAGTGCAGAACGTATACTCCATCGTTTTCGAATGGCAATGGATATGGCAATTCTGCTTTTCCTTCATAAAAGTGTATAAAAGGTCCTTTATGGAAACTGAATAAATGTTCCAATACAGTACCGGAAGTGACTTTCTCAATACAACCTCTTCTAAACAGTGGACAAGCAAATCTGAAATCCGTTATAGATTCCGTAGAACCACCCCAGACTGGGGTCTGAGGTATACTCAGAAAGGAACCAGATCTTTCAGATACATTCAACATCTCTGATGTAGGTAAAACATTGCTGTTTTCCACAGTTAGTTCTCCAGTACTCGCTGATTTGGCTCGATCCAAGTGCTCGCCATACGTCTTCTTCAATAAAAATTCTCGTCCATTGCAAAGCGATTTAGCCGTTGTTCCAGGAAGACTTTCGGTAGAAGATGCTTTTCCGTCACTTCTGCTGGAGAGAAGTTTGGACAAAAGGTGTTTTGGTTTGGTTGAATTAGTTTTGGAACAAGTAGCTTTGTTGGTGTCTTTATTTTTGTGCTTTCGAGAGCCAAAAAGCTTTTCATGGAGTGAATAATTCTCAGAGCTTGAAGGTGAAGTCAGGGGAGGAATTGAAAAATTTTCTTGAAGGACTCGATGGAATTTGTCAGCAAGAAGACATCTTCCTTGTCCGAGTCGAACCTGATAAATACAGAATATATTAAATTTGTTCAATTAAATTGAAAACAATTTATTGTTTTGCATATTTTATCGATTTTAATGATATTCATCAAAATTACTCAGAATCTTAATCTGAGTTTACATGTAACGTAATTGTAAACAATTCAAAATGAAACTGTTAAAAAGTTAAAAAGTTTTAATACAAGAAACACTAATATAATATTTTATTTAATTGTTTTTTTGTGAATCACTGATTTATTGTTTAATATTTGAAAATCAAATTTTTTGATTCAATAAAAAATATCTTTATAATTGGTGTATTGAAAAAATTGTTGAAAGTTATTTATTATTGAAAATTGTTTTTATAATCTTTGAAATCCAAACATAAAGTATTTTAATGTAAAAAAATTAATAAAACACAAACAACAGAAATTAAATTAATATACTTTAAGTAAAGGTATTTTTATTATAAAACTTTAGTAATTAAATAAGTAACTGATTAAATTATACATACATATACATATATAATAAATTGATAATTGTTTCATAACTCTAATTCATAAAAACCATTATAAATTATATTACTATTATAAGTATATATATTAAATGCTATAAGTAATTAATTGTATTTCTAAATTTATGGAATTTTAAATATTTTTTTTAGTTAATTTAATTATGAAAACGTACGTCATTGTCTCAGAATGCGACATTATGTTTAATTTTTCTCCATCATAAACATATTCAATATCTTGTATTACAACCAACAAATGAATTTTCGAATTATTTACATCAAAAGTCTTACTCGACAAACTGGGCATCTTTCAGTTTTAGGTCTGCATCCCACGCACAATATATGACCATGCACACACTGAGATACAGGCGGCGCAGAACTTTCCAGACAAACTGGACACTCCAAAGTTTTCACTACCCCTGACACTGTCCTCGCTAATTTATTAGCCACCTCCGGCAATGGTCCCTGTAAAGCCACTGCTGTTTCCCCACCGTCCATCTTTGCATCCGCATTGCGCACCTCATTGTCACCCATAAACAAGTCATCCTGAGGTCGCCTCCAGATTTGTATATTCACTTGATTATCACGGCCAATCAGAATCGCGATATCTTGCATGGACAGACCCAAAAGGTCAGTACCATCTACTTTAAGTAAACAATCGCCTGGTCTATTAAATAACTTTTATTCATTCACCATAATTAACAACAGATTTTCTTATTAATTTTGCATTGTAAAAATTGTAGAACTTTAATATTGAAGAACATTAAATTTGGAGAACAAAATGGATTATGACATTGAAACTGATCTTTGACTTTGGTATGGAAACAATCATTCTAATTTAAGGGTATGTTATGCGCTGTTGCAGCTCGTTAATGCTTATTGATAAATAATTATACCTAAGTCCGGAAGAGTGTGCTACGCTATTTGTCTCGACTGAACCGACCCAAGGATACGGGTCCCACTTGGAGCGCGACAGATGAAATCCTCGCGCTTTATTTTTACTTTCACTTTCGCTGCTGGCATCGGCGTCCGCGGACCCCAACGTCAACTCTTCTCTCCCCACCGAAATCAGCACACAACAATTTCCATTTTTTCTTTCCATTTCGAGACGTCAATTGCCATCCATAAACTTGCTCCGAAATTGATGTTAAACGTAGACCTGACAGTGGTAAACTGGTACCGAGTGATTTGGTCTTTGAATCACAGAAACTCGCACGCCCAGCGGCTTAGACGCAACCTCACGAGTTATCCCTGGAGAAACACTGATTTGATTTGATCAAGCGGTACAGTTTTCAACTCCACGATTATCGTAAAAGTTGTTCACCTTCACCTAAATATGTTTTGCCCTTGATACTGAATTCACCGCAAGATCATCAATGCTGACTATTATGTTTTTATTAATCTGCCAGTAATTGAAAAATAGCGTTCATTGTTCGTTGATTAACAGTTATTAATTCATGCAGTGGCGATGCAAAAATGTAAATAGAAGATGATTGATTTGTGGTGTCAAGCACAAATTGTTTTATTTCATTTCAAAGATCATTGATTGTACACTCAATAAATATTAATGTATAAGTATAAATATAATTCGTTTGGTATACAATCATCGATATTCTCCACAAATACACAACGGGATCGAGTAAATTGAATTATCGAAACTCTACACCTGGTCTATGATTTACAGTTATATAAACGACCGCCTGACGCGTGGTCTCGAAATAAAACTTTTACGCAACTTATGATGATAATTAAAAAGTCTACTTGCATTGTTTAAAGCTTGATCAAAGCTGCACCCATACAATATGCAGATAAATGATATGTATTACATGTTTTTTGTTTATATAAAATTATTTAAAAATTCTAAATAAACGAAGTAATTGTGTGCAATTGCTTGGACAACGTTCGTTTTAGCATATAAAAATTTCCGAATCATTTAATCAGCCGGATAAATTATCTTTATTCGGATAATTTAATTTTAATTTACTGTTATTATCATATTTCTTATTTCACTGACGCAAAAGGCCTGAAATGTTGCAATACATTGAAAAACGTGTTGATCAAAACGTACAAATTTACATGCCGAATAATGTTTCAATGAAAATGATGAAACTCAAGTTAAAACCTTTGCCTATATAGCAAATGAAAAGTTGGTTTATGAAAAGAAAGTTTGAATTTAATGGCAGCAAATAACTCTCAGGAAATATTAAATTCTTATTTTATGGTTAAAGTGTCGTTTTTGAAATATTGCATCGTTTCAGACTTTCACTTTATATATATAACATGTCTTCGTCATTAAAAATGTATCGCATAAAATATATAGATATATATATAAATATATATAAAGAAGGTTTACACAAATAAAATAATATTGAATTAACGTTGTTACATTTACTTTAAGTTAAATGTAAATGATTGCAGAGCATGAAAATCGTTATAAATAATTTGTACTTCTATGTTTGAAAAACCCTGCTGTAAAATGAGGAACACTTATTGGTATAAAATATTTAAACATTGGTTTAGAGTATGGAGAGTGGCATGCGTCGTAGCTTTGAGGACCAGAAGGTCTGGGTCTAGGTGCAAAGTGGAAGATTCAATGGCTTGGGACAAAGCCATGCTCAATTTTTCAGCCTTGTTTATTTGTTCCCTACAATTGGCAAATGCATCTAAAACTTCGAGTTTTGCCACTGGACTCCTTGTTGTATTGGCGTGTTCTCTCGGTGGAAGGGGTGGATGACTGCTAGCAATCGCTCGTGTATATATTTCTGTGACTGCGCGTAATTTGTCTACCCACTCTTGTCGAGCACGAGCATCAGTTGCACGAAGTTTGATCATGTCTCCTGTTGAAAACAATTTTTTGTATTAAAAACTATAACAAATATAGTTACTGAATGAGATTTTAATTAGATATCAATTTATTTAATATTGCAATTAATTTTAACTATATCTATAATAATTGGCTTAAAACCATTTTAGAACTTAATATTCATTTTTCCATTAAATCTGACTTAAGAAAATATGAATAGATTTAAAAAAATCAACTAAAAATTAATATAGAACATTTCATTGATAAAATAATAATATAATAAATAAAATGTGTGTTAATTTTCTTAATAATGAGTCATCAATTTATCGGTTTTCTAAATGACACTTAATAGTAAACACAATTAAGAATGATAATTTTGATCACAAAATTTGTCTTTAATTTCTGTATTAAAATCATACACGTTTTTTCATCATTAAATTAAAATCATGGAATAGATTAATGACGTCTGAAATGTACCAAGGAAATTTATTCATATTAATTATCCATTCAAGGTTAATTATTAACCGCTTTCAACAGGCATTTACATTTGTTTTTAAGCAAATTATGGAAATACAATGTATTCCAATTTGGAATTTCAAATGTATAAAAAAGCAATAAAAGTATCAGTCGACATTTAAATATATTTAAAATAATTAAATGGAAACATAATATGTCTTACTTCCTGTCAACAAACTGAATACCGCAAATAGATAAAAAGAATTGACATTCATTTTGTTTCACCAAAGCAAGAAATTTACGTTTCATTATTAAATAACAAAAAATTGAAAGATAATATTAAGTCAACGATACCGTTAATTAAATTGTAAAAATAATTATTGATAAGAAGCTTTAAATATATGTATTTTTAATATTTATATATATATTTCGTTTTATTATTAAGCATTATTAATTATATAACAAATATAACTATTTTTATACATATACGATCAATAACAAACAACATATTATACGATTATATATGCATATATATATTCCTCCAACGAATCAATCTAATTCATGATTATAACAAATACAAATAATTAATATAAATACTTAATATAAATAATAGTAATAATAAAAATTGGAATAAAAAATAAAATGGAATTCATCTGTTGTTTAAATTTAAATCTGTTCGTTGAATTTATGAGTTCCTTGCTTCACCAACAAATCAGTCGCAAGTAAACAAATATAAACAATTCCAAGGTCAAAAAGGCGAGACTAAATAAACCCATCCGTCACACCTGTGGCTGAGTTGACAGTGAAAGTGTTGGAATCTTCATCACTCGGTGCAATGACAGCACCGGCCAAATAAATAGAACATCTTGGTCTTTGACTCTTCTCCGACTCGCTCAGAAAGTAATGCAGCTCCCCAGTTTCCGGACTCAAAATAAACCAACGATACTGCCAACCCTTCATCGCGTTCGTGTACTTGTGCAGCAGACCCTCGTAAGGGTACCTCGTTTGCACACTCATGTCTCCCGTCTGTCGATGGCAACTCAGACGAAACCACTTTCTTTTAACGGACACGACATGCGCCTTGAATTTTTTTATCGTGAACAAATTACGCTCACTCCGCTTCCCGATAATCTCGGCTCGGAACGTCAATCAAGTAAGTCACTCTTACGCGTTTCGGACCATTCGAATCGCGCAATCGGGTAATCGATTGTTGATTTTAATGTATCGAGATGTCGATTGGCGTGGGCACGATTTTCGAATGGCGGAAATTCCCTTGACCAAATTTTGACATTCGATTTGCTGGCTGTCAGATAAGAGACGAAGCAAAGTGACGTGCGAGATTGAGGTTATGTCGGGCGACTGCTTTATTTTGCGCCGTTTGCTTTTTGAGGGCGCCGGGGGGCGTGGTGGGGTGCGGGTAATGGTTGATGGTTTTTGCGGACATTTTAATAATAGCTCGGAGGGGCCTTTTAATGACTATTGCGGAAAAGGTTTGTCACCTTCCCGCGGTAATGGAATATAATGCTGAGGGGGTGTCGGTATATTGCCTTGAGGGGTAACTGTTGTAGGGTTTTGAACTGGTTTTAAAAATGTATGTTTCTATGTGTGTTTATTAGGTTGATTTAAGTTTAAAATGTATGCCGTGTAGTGTATATAGGGTATATATATATATTTAGTATAGTAGGCGAATTTTATTTGTCAAATAATAAGTCTAAAAGATAATAACCGAGTTTACCGACCGATGATATATATTTTGTCGGTGTTTAGGAATTGGAGTAATAATTTAATTAATTTTTATAATTTGTTTAACTTGATTTAAATAGTAAAAAAAATAGAGTTTGGCAAAGTTTAGTATATTGTAGTTTATGTATAATAAGTCAAGTAAGACAATTTTTTACCGACCATTGATATATTAGTTTAATAGCTTAAAATAAAAATAAACAAATTATATTATCTTTTATTTATTATTATATTTATTATTTATTGAATGTGAAACTTATATTTTTTTTAATTTTTAATTTAAATAAATTGCATTTTATCAGTTATAACCATAAAATAAAAACAATATCATTGATTGGTAAAGTAGAAACATGTCTCCAAAATTCCAAATAATATATGTATGATGTAACAGTTTTTTTCGTTTTTTTGTTTTTTATAATAATATACCTAAAAAGTAGAAAAAAATAATATTTTGATAATAGCAATCTATAATTTTGTATTAAACGTGTAAGTAAATAGTACTAATTTTTAATTAATATATTAATAATAATAATTTCAATAATAATAACAACATTATACATCTGAGCGTTTTTAAATTAAATGTTTTCATTAATACATTTATTTTTTTTAATTTATATATAAAATTCAATTTAAAATTTAAATTTTCATTTCTACTATCTAAATATAACTGCATATACTTTTATATTACATTTCTGAATTATGCATTGAATGATATATTCATTAAAATATACATTAAAAAATATTCGTCACATGTATATCGGCAGATAAGTAAGTATAATTGCAGGCGTTTAGGTCTTATTAAAGAAATTTATTATTCGTTTCCATATTTTTAAAATATAAACATATTTTGTTATAATTTTTTTATTCTTTTTATGTTATTACTATTATTATTACACATAAATAGATTTCGTTATCTTTAGGCAAAATTGTTTATATGAAATCTCATAATATACAAATTTCAGTAAAACCATTTACAGTATGTTCAAATACTGGTATAAATTTTATTATATTTACGTTTTAATTAATTCCGATTTATTAATAATATTTTTTATTATTATCCCTGTAAAAAAGTGATAAAATAATAATAAGAAAGTTTATTCAAAATTATTAGCTTTCAATCACTTGTTGTATATTTAACTATCTATAATTTCATCAATATCTGCAAACTTATTAGATATAATTCTGACTAAAATTGTTCCATCACTTTTTACATTTAAAAGTGACGTAGACATGTTTTATTTAACCCCAATTTTTCAGCAATAAGAATAAGCAATTAAAAGTTATGAAAAATTTGTTCAGTTAATTACTTATTTGAAGAAAGTTAATTTAAATGTGATTCTTTGTATTTTTTTTAATTAATATTTATCACTTATTTTTGACAGGGATATTCCAAAATATAAATAAATAATACTTATTTTATAACAAAGAAAGCGAAGGTGATGTCAAAAGAACATTTTTAAAGATTATTAAAAGTTACAATCAGAAATACAATAATAAATAAATAATACACGTTTATATATATTATGTTTTTTACAATATATGTATTATAATTTTCGCCGAAATTAATCTAAACATTCCAAACCAACTTACTTGTCACGTCAAACCGCGTCAAACAATTAAAGCAAATTATACCACTGTATGGTGGCGCGACGAAAATGATCAAATATGTGGACTGTTCGAAATGACCGAAAACCCCATTCACATTTCACACTCGTGTTTCGACTAGTTTCGTAGGTAAATATAAGCGAACTATTATGAGTTATCGTTCAGAAAGGTTTAAAATTATTTCCTATTGATTTCAAATGTATACTTCCATAATAAATATAATAATAATAATAAAAAAATAAACAAATAAATAAATAAATACCGGCAATACAACAACAAACAATAAAGCTCATTAGGGCTTGAAATCAATTCTCTTTATTTATTGACATTTAATTGCAAATCCCTGACAATTTTTACTCGTAAATAAACCTTAGTTAATCCAACAATACAATTCCCTTTTTCTTCTCACAATGTGTAAATAGCATATCAAAGTCGAATAATTTATACTATTAACCGCTATTATTATTTCTATATTATTGTTATTATCATTATTATTATTTTATAACAATGTATAACAACTTTTTTAAAGCCGGTCAATTTCCAGTGGTTCGTACGGATCAACTTATCCGAACTTGTCGGTCGAAAAAAAATCGTCCCAATTACCATAAACACGCAGCAATTCTTGTCCGTGATTTTCGTGCCGACACTCGATCTCAAAGACGCGTTCTAACGGCCGACTCGTCAACGACAGAACCGCGATGCAAACGCCGCGCTCATTGCACAAGACGGACGGCAATCGTCGCGGCGCAACCGCATTGCTCGGCGTAGAGATTTACTAATCGCCGTGGATTGAAAAGGCAATTCCGACACGTTTCTTTGTGTTAATTGGAGCTTTTTCGTTCGGCGCGGTGCACGTCGATATATTCGAAAATGCAAGAAAATGTTGATTAAAATTGTTCGATAATGGAGCGAAAGCGGAATGGATAGTCGCACGTACGAGGCGGCGGCGGCGGCGTCGAAGTGAAAGAGCCGTGCAGGTGAAGACACGCGGCAATATCTCGAGCAGATCCGTGTCCAGCGGCCGATCGTCGTTCGTCATTTTCGTGCGGACGCGCGCCCGCGCCTCCGAGCACTTAATTAGGCTTTAATGCGCCCAAGATTTCGGTGCGAATATTATACACGAGACGTGCGCTTCAACGTACGGAACAGCCTTCGAACGGAATTGTCGCGTAATGTGTAATTTCGCGGCAAGGCGGTTTCTTGGCTTTTCTTGCACTTTCGTCACTTTCGGACGCAATAAACTATTCCGATCGTTTCAAACGAACGGGATCGAAATCGGTCGTCGATGATTATTAGTCGGGTGGAAATGACATAAAGAACGGTAGGTTAATAGGTAATAATGATAATCACACCAACAGTATTGATATTAGTAAAATTTAAATTTGTTTATTTTGATAAAAAATAAACATATACGGATAAAATTGTAAATAAGGTAGAATAAAAAAGGTAAATAATAATAAGTGCATATTTTACGAAGAAAAGGTCGTTTTTGTTTTAATGTTACCTATTAATGTTAATAGGTGTTTAGAAATGTATAAAGATTGAATTCAATTTATTTATTTTGTCGTGTCTTAATTGATAGTGCAAACGAAATTGTATAAATTAAAGTTGGATGAATAAATAAATCTATTGCAATTTTTGAGATATAATTTGAGATTTTGTTCTCTGTTTTGCTCTTTTTTTAGTTAAATGAGCATTGGAAAGTATATTTTTTTGATTTTTTTTTTGTAATAATTCGAGATATCAAAAAGTGAGAAATCTCGGGCTTATTTGAATTGCTAATAATTGCCGGATTAGCAATGAAGATAATTTTGTAGTTAACATTGAATAATGTTTTGAACAGTGATACTTTAAGTATGATGACCAACCTTCAATTATTTAGACATTATTACATTTTTTGTCGTGACAGTTTTTTAAAAATTGAATGAAATTGTTTCTGCCAGAGTAGTGTTTTTTTTCGAGATTTTAAGATATATATCGAATGGATTGTACATATAATTATAAATTGTATTATAAAATTATAAATAATAAATCGCACCAACAGATTATATATATATATATATATTCATGTATTTTTTCAGTGTATTTAAGAACACAAAAAATTTATATAACTTTATTATATAATATTTATTGTATATTAAAATATTATTTATATATTACCTATTACTTTATTAATAAATTAAAATTTAATATTAATTATTATGATATATATTTACGTCCGCCCTCACGACAGAAACGATGAGAGTTTACTGCCCCCCACCCCCCACCCCATTAAAAAATCTAACCTAACCACAAATTCGCGGTCCTAGGGGGCCCCAGTAGTGTATTTTATTGGTCTATTCTCAAAACTGTCACTTATCACTTGTACTTATCAAAATATGGCCTACTGTCCTCGAATCCGACGTTATATATATATATATATATATTTGTCTATCGCAGGGTATGAGTACGCCTCATTTGGGCCTCTAGTTATGTGTGTGCCAAATATTTTTAGTCGTAGTAAATATGGCGGAAGGCTGTGCCTCACCCCCTTAAAAATCTAGTCAAATCCCAGACGCGAGGTCCTAGGGGGCGCCAGCACCGTATTTTTCGCGTTTGTCCCCATATCCTACGATAGATAGAAATATAATAATTAATATATTATATATATAACGTTCTATACACTCTTAAAAATGTTCACTAGAGGTAAACTTTATTCACTTGAAGGAAGTCAGAAAATGTCTTGATATTTGGTTAGGTTAACGGGCACATTAAGGAACGCATCTAAATCATTTGCGCATTTACGTTAATCGTGAACTGACTTCCCTCAAGTGAATTTTCATAACGAATCAATCATATGTTTTGTCTCAATTCTCAATATTATATTGATTCGAATGAGTATTATTTGAGTGAAATGAAATGCAACGAATCGAACACGAACATTGGGAGAAGTCAATTTTTTTAAGAGTGTAGCTAACATTTATAAAGCAACATGACAATATCGCTATTCTAAAAATATTTACATGTTAAAAAGGTTTGTTATAAAAGAAATTAAAATAAAAAACATGCAATTTTTTATGTTTACCAAGCAATACGTTTTTTTTTTTTTTTTAATGAAACCTTTTTTGTTTTAACTTGTTTCGCAGTACGTCCGGCGCACACGAATCGTAATTTTTGATTTGCCGCAGAAACTCGTCCGTGAGCCAACAGCGTTTGTGCAAACAAACGCCCGTCGACAATGTGTGCGCGGAGCGGCAAAATCATTTGACCGAATCTCACTGGGATCCGTTTGTTAATAACAGTACGCGCTAGTTGGACGATCAGTTTCATGTCGTGCAGGTTATTAACTGGCCGAGGTCTGCGTGTTTCAAGAAAATACCGGTAGCCCATCGTTGAGTCAACAAAGGGAAGGACGCGGCGCGGTGTCACGCGCGTTAAACAAAACCGCTTCGTCGCGCTCGGCATGAAAATCGAAGCGAAATGACTCCGGCCGATTGGTCATTGCTTCGCAAACACTCGGACATGATCCGAGCCGCGCGGCGTCGTATCTTTCGCGCTGTTTGTTCGGCGTTGTTTACCGGGTTATTAAAAAAGACGTAAAGTTCCGAGTTTTCACGCAACGCGCGTATCTTGTCATCGAGTTTGTACGCCACGTATTTGCGGACATTTAAGTCTGCTTTTTTTTTATTTTTATTTTTCCCCGCCCTTTTTGTGCTATATAAATAAGGACAGTCGTCACGTGCATTAATAGTGGGATCTTTTGATTTCCAGGTTTGCCGTTGCGCTTCGGCGAAATAGATAAGCGGGATGCGTTCAACGGGAATTGGAACATTCTGGAGAGTGAAACGGACTAATTAATTCGGAATCTTTGTTTTTCCCACGGATAATGGCAGGAGGTGAGGGATCGATTACCGAAAGTAAACAGGGCGCGCGGTGGATGCTGAATGCGCAGGGGAGACTCGTGAGATTGGACTTTTTATTCCGCGTTCGAGTCACGCAGTGGGACGATATTCAAATAATCAAATTTCTTTTGCAGTTGGATTGGGATGAAATTGGTCGAGGTAAATGTTCGATTAGCTGACAGTGAGAAGATATTCGTTCTGGCGCTGAGATCGATTGTAACTTGGAACAGCGCCATCTACCGGATAAGAGAAGTCGGAAGTGGTTAAGGGGGTTCTTCAAGTCTAATATGTAACGGAATAGTGTTTTCTTTCATTGCAGTATTAAATTTTGCTTTTTAATACAAGCAAATATTTGCCACATTTTTTGATTATGAGAAATTATTTTTGTATAATAAATTTAATTTTTCAAATGAAATTCTTGACGTAAGTCAACTCGTTTTTTATCACCTCGAAAACGATTTTACTATTCACGTTTTTAATATTGTGTGATTTACTTAACATTAAATAAATTCTACAAAAATGAGAAAACGTATTAAATAAATCAACGAAAATATAACAAAATCTGCAATATTTGTCAAAATCACTTAAAGGACCACCTTAAGTGGGGTTCTGACCGTGGTCTTTGAAGCAAATGGTTCTGTTTGAGAATGGAACATAACCTATATCAGGGTGTATTAACCAGAAATCCAAAAAGAAAATATTCTTAAAAAGCAATGATATATATTTATCAATGTAAGTGGCATAGTTACAAAGAAGATTTGTACGAATTTAAAGAAAAGTAGCATGGAAGATAATATGTTAAAAGAAATATACGAAATTTAGCAGATGTCCAACGAGAAGAAATAATAATTTGACACATTTGACATTAAACGCGCGAAATTTTCTGTCAGACGGTGGCCTGTTCCGGAACAAAAATTAATTATCGTCATTGGAAATTTATTGATGACTACAGTAATGCACGGTATAAAAACGGGATGTATTGTATAATAGTTTTTCTAAAGAAATATCGTTAGGTAATCGCAAGAAGTATCAAGTTTATCAAGGTTATTTGTGTTGCATGGTTAATGAATTAAATAATTATATTAAATAAATTGCATCGAGTGAAACGTTCAGAATTTAAGTTTTCAGGAAATCCACAACGGGGCGCTGAGATAGATATTCGCATAGCGTAAAAAGATTTAAGTATTTATTGCATTTATTAATATTAATATTATTATATTTATCATATTTATGTATTGTATTTATTTATTAATTGTATACCATTAAACATAAATATATTACAATTACAAGAACTTTTAAAATATGTGTTCAATTATTAACTGGTTTTTTAATTTAAACTATATATTAAATGTTAACATAAAATGATTTAACATTTGTCCTAAAGGTGGGGTGGAAAATCTGACGTATTCATACGAGGTAGTAACTAGCGATATTACATAAAAACGCGAAAGTACACAACATTTTAACAAGTTTTACGAAAATAAGAAAAGTGGATCTAATTTGCAAGATAATGATATAGATATTTCAAATTTCGGCAGTAAAATAGTCATTCATTAAATTCTTTATCAAAGTACAAATTAACTCGATTAAATTTTAGGTTAGATTTGGAGATTAAAGTACATCGTAACTGATTGAATACCATTTTGGTGAAACGAATTAAACGATCTTTGATTGCATCAAATTGGTCACCAAATGAAGGTACCGATCACGTGACATTATAACTTTTGCCGAATTAATCAATTCCTATCGGCACGCCTCGCAAATGCGAATCGCCCAATACTCGAGTCAGTTCGGTTTGTTAATGCTAATGCGCTTAAATGGCATGCGCAGTCGGCGATTTGAAAATGTAGCGCTTTAAATGCGACGAGAAGTTCGCTGACCGTGGAATACGGCTTTTTAATTGTCCTGTTCTTTTTGTTGCAGAAAGATCGAATTTGTGAGATATTTCGGCAAGGGATCCGGCGAATTTGAGCTAGCAAGGGCACCCGGCCACATATGGCCCGAGGGCCGAGCAGCTGTTTTCGAGTGCGATGACATTTTTAATACCTGGAAGTTTGCAAAAAAATCACAAATATCGTGTCTCAATGGGCACGTGCCATTACAAGTCAATTCATTTTTTCGCCCGTTCGATTTAGTTAGAGCGCCTAATCAAACGTGTTTCATCTCCGTAGTCGCGTTGATTCGGTCGCTTCTAATTTCTTCGGTTCGCGTTACATGAATCCAGATGCGAGTCGACAGAATTTGAATGTGCGTGCGGCAACTGCGAAAACTAACACGTCAAATTGAAACAACTTTGCAGCCATTACGATATACACTGTAAACGTACACTGAGAGAAATATCTAACCATAATCGCTTAAAAAGTTTTTGCTTTTTCGAGATACACGTCAAAAAAAGGTTGCATACATTTTCCTATTCTGTATCATAAAGCAGGGATAATTGTGGTCATTTTGAAGTTATTATAAGACAGTATAGTAAAAGTTTGCGCAGAAATGTCCTCGCGCATCTCCATTTGATTG
>JABFQC010002919.1:0-15047 GCA_022817085.1 Psilanteris sp. ZL-2020
TAGGGCCTATTTGGGAAACGTTCTCGAACCATGTAGGTCTTAAATAGGTCTTATAGGTCTAAAAAAGGACTTAATATTCGAGTTTAAGCACTTAAATACCTTAAATAGTGCTAATGAAGGTTCTGTAAGGGTAACGTAGGACAAAAATTTCGCCTCGAGATATCATATAAGAAAATTAACTATATTATATAAGAAAGTTTGCTATAAAAAAGGTGTAGTAATTTCCGTGACATTAATTGAAATATCTTCAGAATGCTAAAAGTATAGCAATTTACGCTATAACTTTTTTCTACGTGTATGTTTGAATTTATATTTTTATTGACACATAATAATCGATCAATATTACACGGAGAAAACATATATTTAACATTTTATTATATAATATATCAAAAGTAGGATATACTTGAAAATGTTATAAAAATTACTATATCATATATTAAATTTTTCTACATAAGTTGAATATAATATTGTGCGCATTCAAAAGTTTAATACATGATATAGTAATTTTTATAGTATTTTCAAGTATATCCTACTTTTGATATATTATATAGTAAATATATAACGAAACTTGGCTTCGACGCGGTTTCAATTAAGTTTTTCAAATTGACGACGTGCATTTTTTTGAAACTAAATTCACTAATCGACTAAAAGCCACTTGCCGAGATTCTTAATGCAAAGCCATTTTGAACAATTAACGAACCAATCGTAACAAAAATGAAAATTGGTAGCCAGAATTCGAAAGCGCGACGAGAACAGCATAGAAAAGTTGGACGAAAAGTCACTCAGCTACACGTCTGATACAGCATACAAAAAGCCATCCTCTTCGTCAGACAATTTCCCTAAAACCCTTCATACTGCTTTGCTCGAGACTCGCCATTATTCTGTCGAACAAAAGCAATAATCCTCTCATACATTATCCAAACGAGCCTCCAAATATATATTAAAGAATCGGCCCCAGGAAACGAGCGGAGTCATACTCGTAAAATAACCCGGTGGCACGTCTCGCTATCGCTCGGAAATGACGGCGTAGCAACTCGGTGCATCAAGTAATCGCCAACTTTTTAACAGCGAGAGCGTAAAAGTGCGCGTCACCACTCGTAAATGCCGGCGGAAAAAACTACTGGGCCCGGGAGAGTCGCGATCCTCCAAATTCTAATGGTCCCATCGCGATGTCCAATCGCTTGCAACCAAGTCAATCTCTCTCCGGGGAGCGATTCAACCTGGATCGATGTAATGCCAACAGATCTTCTTCTTTCTTTCTTGAGCTTTAAGAAAAACGAAAAGTTACGTCTGTACACACGACGCATATACCCAAATGGACGGGGGCTAGTCAAATAAGGAAAAAGGGGCGCAATTCAAGTCAATTATTTTTTCTGTTTTTTTCTTTTCTTTTTTTCTTTTTTTTGTTTTTTGTACAAAACACAGTGCTTGATAATAGACGTCGCGCGACAAATATCAATCGAATTCACAATCAGAATCATCGAAGCAATTATCTAGATGGGTTGTACTTTTGTGTCACCGGAACAAATTCAACGAGTTTTTCCGCGTTTTTTCATTACTCGAATATGACTTCTTTAAGGCAACAAAAAAAAAAAACTTTAGTCAGTTGTTCGCTGCCTTTGTTTTATTATAAAACTCCTAATGCACATATACACACTTAATATTGTTTGTTTTGACTAAGACTTATTTATTATACTTGTTTACAAGCATTTATATACAAATTAGTATGCATTTGCAAATTTATACGTACACTATTTATTTTCGTATAATTTTATCTGAAAAAATTTATTTATTTTTAGTATTTATAGATTGTGTATTACAACTTAGAACTGGAATAATATATATATAATATATAACTTGATTTAACGCCAGGTTTGGAGGCAGACGGGCTTTTAAGTCAATGTTATTGTTTACATAAACGCATCATTTAAGAACAGTATATATTTAACGCTATAGTTTTGTAGACAGGCCAGTAAAATACGGTGCTGGGACCCCCTAGGATCTCGACCTTTTTTATATTTATCTATATACTTTTGAAAACCGGGGGTTTGTTTGGCCCCCGACCCTCCTCCGCTTTTAAAATTCTAACAAAACCGATATACGAGATTGCGGGGTCCTAGTAACGTATTAATTATCCGTAAAAATAGGAATGTATTCAAAAGCACCGCTTCCATAATTCATAAATTTAATCAGGCATAGTGTCAAGCAATTTAAAGTAATGAGTTTGAATTTAATTTTAAGCCTAAAAATATGGTGTACGAAAATTTATCTAGATTCGTTTATTATTCATTATAATGCATTCCTGTGCCTTTTATGTACTTTGTTTAGATGTAAATTTTTGTAGTTATTGATTCTATGTTCCAGCTGGTCAAGATTATTATTTTGCTGATCTTGCATAGACCAATTAGAAACAGTTTATACAGTGGTAGTTTGTTTGCTGCTGATTTATTTGTTCTAGCATCACATCATGTTTGTTTTATGATATTAATGTTGTTACGAACATATATATTCAAAAAAGTGAACGGTGATTATTTATTTATATACACATATATTTTCCCGTTTTTAAGTTTTAAATATATTTTATTTCATTAAAATGTATTCCGTGATTATTATTTAACAATGCAATCGTTGGATTCAATGTAAATTATACAGTTTATTAATATATTTTTAAAATCGTTAATTTGTCTACCAAATAACGGAAATTAAAATTAAAATAAATAACGCAAATAAAATATAACGTGTTTCGCTATAAATGTATAATAAACTTAAATTTCTATGAATTATGAAAATAAGTTTCTATAGATTAATAATTTTAATTATAATTTAAGAAATATATTTCGAAATTGGACAATGTTATGTTTTGATTATATATTTTTTATTCATTTGGATTAAACATGAAAATGTAATCAAAGAACAAGAAATTTATATTATAATTAAATATATAATATATTTAATATTATATAGTTGACGCTTATATACATACTTTACGAATTAACACCTATAATATATTTAAAAGATTGCATGTTTAAGTTTGTTGCAAAATGGAAAATGGAAAATCGATAGTTATGTTATTACTCTTAAATTTCTCTTAACAAATAAAAACATATATTAATAAAATTTCATATAAATACACATTCATTTGTGCCGAATGTATTTCAATTTATAATAATTATAAAAGAATAAAGCATATAATTTTTTAATATTATTTCTTGTTTATTGCATACAATTTTATTCTGTATTAGTAAACATATTATTTATACATATTGCCAATAATAACTGCTTGCAATACATTATATACGGAGAAAAAAGTTTTTAAAATTATTTATTAACAGTTGTGCAATTGTGAAATTGCTGTGCAACATGAATTTCAAATTGAAGGTTGGTCCGTTAAGACAGATAAATGTGTTCGTAAATTACATTTTTCTATCACAACTGATCTTTGTGAAAAAAAATCTACGTAATTGGCTTTTACTAAATTACTTTGGCAACTATTGCATTTGTATCATATTCGCATGTTTCTCGTATAAGTGCTATGATGAATTCTGTTCAAAAATATATGTAGTTGAAATAAAAATATGATTTTATATTCAATAAATTTGGTTGAAAAATTGAGTAATCCATTATAGTTACTTTTTATTAATTCAAATTTTTGTCGCTTATCGAAATATTAAACGATTATAACCGAACGTAAAAGCACTTTAAAAGCTTTATTAAAATCTCGCGTTTATAAATATCGTCGGGAAAAAGGATTTCAAGTGCACCGAGTGTCTGTATCTTTATTAAATTTACTAGGAAAAACAAACACGTCGTTCACGTCCAGATGTTGCTGCAAATACAATTAAAACAAACCCGATAGCAGGAAAAATAAAAATAACACTTATCTGAATGAAGCTAAATTGTTTGACACTGTCGCCTTTGTAGCAAATTTGTGCACATTTCTCGAGAAATCGAGACCAAATATTCAAATTGTCTTTTTGCCAAGTGTATATAAAGTTTATAAACCAAAGACTTGAATATTTGACATTTCTGTGGAATGCAATGCATTCTCGGTTATATATGATTTATTAAATTCTGTTTCACACGACCGATTATACTTGATATATATCGTTAATATACTTGTCTGTAGCACAAAGAACTATTAATAATGCATAAATAGTAAATTGGTCTGCCATAAGAATTAACTAATTTGAGCGTCGTGCTTTGCTGTTACATAAAATTATCGGGGTTTTAATATAGACACACTAATAATTGCTTTAAATTCTACAGTGTACGTTAATTTGACTTTCTTACGTAACATTAGTGTATGGTATGCAAAGAGGACGAGAAACAGTATGCGAGTATTAAACGGTTTTATGAACCTCGATAAAGAAGTCCAAAATCTCAAATCCTGTTCTGACTATTCCAAATGAGCCCGAGTGAGTTAATGTGAAGAGCGCGCATGATGTTGGTGCGGTTTCGCCCCGTAGATGCGACTCATTCATTTCATTCATAGCAATCTCTACTGTTCCATAAGATGCCGCTATTAGTTCTTGCCATTCTCCTCTCGTTGCTGGGATTAACTGCATCGTCTGCGCATTGCATTGTGAACGGAGTTTTAAGGGGTTAAAAAGCAGCGGTGACTATTCGTCATCGCACCGAAACTTTTGAGTAGATAAGAGACTAAAAATGCCGAGCTCGTAAATCATTTCACGTTTCTTCACATTTTCGTAAAGAAAGGGATCAATGTATGGGGTGTGTGTTATGAAAACGTGACGCGCATTCGAATTCGGTGAGTAAGAAGGAGAATTGAAAGAAAAAAATGAAAAAGAAGCGTCAAAAAGGAGCACCAAGTAAGGACGATTATATAAATGTTTGCTTTCTTCGCGACAAACATTTTAATGTTTAAATGACGTATTTACCGGCTCTACACGTTCTGCTTTTTATAGACTGTGCAGCCCGTTCGATTTCTGTATAATAACACGAAATTATTGCAATGCAAATGTCAATTATCCGTCGCACTTCAAATTCTTTATAAAGCAACTGCGCTGTTATATAATCGAGTTAAATTTCAAGTCGGCATTATTGCACGGAAAACGGACAAATGGAAAATGATATTAGCATATTTCTTCTAGAAACGCGCATTCCCAGACATATTAAATATAAATAGCAATTTTTCATTCAACAAACTAAATCATACAATTCGTGATTTCGGCTTTATTGTTCGTACATACAGAGGAAATGCGATGAACAATTTGACTAAAGTGATATACGTTATATTTATTATATTCGATTGCTTATGTTTAAATATTTCTATATTTTACTTTCCATCCGTACCATTTTACTTCAAAGATTTAATAACTTTATTGACGGTTTGATTTTTAAAATCGTCAATATAAACATTAAGGCCATTCCCTTTTCAGATTGATGTTTTGTCAGAGCTATATAAATGATAAGTAAAATAGATAATAATTTTAAACTATATAAAATGTTTGACTCAACGTGTTCAATGTTTTATGCAGCATTTTAAATCTTAGTAAAAGGTTCTTAAAATTTAATGTTTCTTGGTGGGTGTTTTAACGGTTAAAGGGTCCGTCGACTTACAGATATGTTAAATATTAAATAAGCATGCGTTAAGGTATAACCTCAACTTCAATTATAATGTATGTAGATACAATCTCTCAGTCTCATTGCAGCACGTTGTGATGAAAGCTATTAATGAATTAATACATTTTTTTCATAACATTTATTAAATATATATATACTTAATTTCTTGTAACTAAATATATCAAAATTATTTGGTTTATATATTTTACAATGTATAGGACTAATATATTTTTAACCAATGGTTTATCATTACTTACACAACAAACCAAATATATTCTGATTTGTTAAATTGGCCAGTTTTATAAATCAACATTCTTGGCATGTAAAAATTTGTGTAATAAATATAATAAATCATTTTATTAACATCAAGTATTATTAATAGTTATTCCTCGACTATATAATCGATAATGTTTTTCGATTCCATGTTGTCAAAAATGCCATTATGGCAGTCATAATGTTCGTTAAATTCGTTGATTTCAAGAAAGATATTATAAAAATATAATGTATTTTGTGAACACAAATTCTCATGTAATAATGATGTAGAAAAACACGTGTTAGAGGCTTTTCTAATTTCATCGCAATCATGTGTCGAAGGTAGATTTATAAAGAAAGCGACACGAGCACGGTGTTCAGATTCGATCGCATGATGATAATGGACGTACGAAATCGACAGGCGCCTTAAAAAGGAGCACGCGGTGTTTGAGAGATGACAAGTCTTTATTTTTCGCCACGGGGTAGAAAAGGTTCAAAGAACGGCACGAAAGTTGAGCATTCGAAGTGAATCCGTTTTTTATCAAATTTGATGGATTGTATTAAGTAATCGTCCATTACCGAATGCAATTGGTATCTACGTAAAAATTGCAAATACAGTCGGATAAACGGAACACACGGGTCACGTCAATTTAAACACACCGCGTCTGTAAGGTTAACGTTTACTGGCAAGCATATTTAAAGTACGACGTATTAAGATAGAATCTTATCTGCAATATACTACGATTGAACATTTATTTTTAATATATAATAAATAGATTATTTTTATTATCAGAACAATTTAATTTCTAAATTATGAAATGCATAAATCATATATATATATATATATATATGCACCAATGCGTCGTATCTCGCATGTTGTAAAATGGGTATTATATATATATTATATTGTATCAATTTTAAATATATATTTGTATGAATTGGAGAATAAAATATTCATGCACTACTTGTTTTCTTATAATACACATTTGAAATTGATAAGTTAGCATTGCTCGCAACTAGTTTTAAACTTCATAAAACACATTTACGATAATAGATATTGTATTATCATGGCCGTAAAGTTATGTTCGAGAGAACGATCTTCAGTTTGCGTGAATATTTTTCTCATTTCCCGTGAAGTAAAATTAGAGTACGTCATTAACGGCATAAATGCGAGTCCCACTGAGAGATCAACGTTTTGATGTACTTTTGTTGTTAAAATACAAGGAACTGAGCGAAAATAGTGAAATACAGAGTATAATACGTGTCGTTAACTTTCGAGCACCATTTTACACTTTCTCCATAACAGACTGCACGCGCATATACAATATCCGTGCACTTTATTCTTTTATTTTTTTACGCGACATTTTAAAAAATCGTTATAACACTATATATACATTTGTCGCCACGGCCTGTCGTAAAATGATCTACACTTGTAATAGAACAACAGTCGTACGCGCTTGGTTCTAACCAACAACAGCGAGCGAATCTCGCCAATATTGTTTGCGAGTTGTTTGAATCAATTAATTGGCCGGTACCAAATGAGAAGACAGTTTACGTAGAAATTATTTAAATAATGATGGCAAACGAATTTATAGCAATAATAACGCTTTCCGTGAGCGTCGCGAGAAAAATTCGAACAAAATTAATACGTTTCAGAAAACGTCGTCTTCCCAAGGGAATCTCCGAATTCCCCTTTGTGCAATTCCGTTGGACTTTTATTGCGCCTTAAATCACACAAAATAATCGTTTAACCGCGTCAATTACAAAAATACGTACAAAACTCGACGGAACAGCACGTAATGACCCAACTCGGGTTCTTAATAACGCTTCTACGGTGGCAAGGGATTCGTGTACAAAAAGGATCGCAAGTAGTCTGCACAGCCGTGTAATACAGAGTTGTCTTGCGTGACGTTGCTCGCGAGAAAAAGATACGGAATAAGCTAACCCGTAACACGTTAATCCAACTTGGTTGCAGGGATCGATTTCAGAAGGAGCCACTTTAATATTTATTTTAATAAACGTGTTCGTAATTGACAGCAGCATCAACATTTTTGTTTCTAATTTCATCTATATATATATACATATTAGTTCTCTCTGACTACAAAATGACAATATATAAATCAATTTGATTTCCCAATTCATAATAATTGGCTTATTTATTGTAAAGATAAATTGAATTTGCTGTAGCATACGCAGTCAAATCTTGTGCCTTATAAAGAATTGTAAGCATATTACTAGATGCGTTAAAAATGCGTTGTATATATACCCGCCATTTGTTTTATCTATACACACATTTATCTTAGAAGCATCATTGTAACTTACTAATGAATAATCGAATACGCCACGTAAGCCAATCGGTGGTAATTGCAAAAAATAAAGGAGGTTACGTCGCGTGCTTTTTACCGATCGAGGGTGCGCGATAATGCACATATATTATAGTTAGTCGAAGAGTACGATTGAGTCAGCTAGAAACGCGCGTCATTTATCATATGTTAATAATTAATAATTCGTTACGACTCGTCAATTATTTACACGCGTTTTCTGCGCGTGTTCCGCATAATTACTTCCGTGATTATCTTCAGGATTAATAATGACCATCTAAAATCTATATAAAAATCATACACATTTAAGCCTTACAAATTAATATGTTAATTTTGTTCAGAAGGAATTTCTGGTCAAAGTTTGTTGGTCATTGATAAAATCTTTAGAATGTTTTCAACTTAGTTCGAGAATGTCTGCGGTGACTTTGGCAACGTTTATAATACGCTGTTAGAAGATAAGCATTTTATAAGGTTTCATAAAATCCATTTTTAAAGTGATTATTGTTGCGATCTTTAGAATCATGCATCTATTTAGAAAATAGATGCGATACAAAAACTAAAACAAAAATATTCTTGAATCTTATAGCTTGTTGAAAATAAAAAGCAAACAGTTTTGCTCTTAAAAAGATATAATGTTGGTGTTTAAACGTTGTGCCAAAATATAACACTATCATAAAAATAATACTTTCTGTTAATCCACCAATTATTCACTTAAGTTAAGTATAAAACTAAAAAAAAAATACAATAAAATGTATTGTCAATGTAATTTCTATCGTTATTGTTATCATGATTATCATATCATAATATATTATTAAAAGTGGTACATTCAAACAAGCCGAAGTTTAAATTATTGTTGTCGTTTAATTTGTGAAAACAAGTATTATAGCAGTTTTCATTTAGAAATAAGTATAAACTTTTAATTACAATCTGTCAGGATTGTGAATTCCTCTCATTACATTATTTTGTATGACAAAACTTAATTTATAATAATATAACTATTATCATAGATTTATTATTACATTGAATATTATATGAAAGCATTGTTAATTAATCAGTTTATTAGATAGTATTATCCATGGACACTTTTTGTTTCAAAATTTAATTAATATTGTTTCTATACATTATTATGTATAAGTGTTTATAAATAAACTTGTATTAATTACATTGCAGTATACACGCTACTTGAATGTGAATATATTATTTCGCGCGTAGAAAATTTTCCTACATTATATATATAGTAATTTTTATAATATTTTGAAATATACCTCATTTTTACTAAATTTATTTATACTCTTTGACTTGACTGGATATAGAATATTATATATAATTTCAGTTCGATATAGTAAACTGCTAATTGAAATGAATATTCTTTATATGGCATATCAATTAATTTGTTTCTAAATTAGTTTCATATTATAATAGTTAATTGTAATTTCATGTAGTAGTGTTACAATAATAAATAATGTCGGTATAATCCTGTTAAGTATATTTTATTGACAAAGTTGCTTCGATCAATAAGATGTTTGCGCAGTCATTTTCGCGCACATATCGGTTATTTAGCAAAAATAATGAACGTCGTATATATTTATCATACTTTTTCGGTGTTAACAGTCCAACCAAATGTGAATTTTTTGTGTATCAAAAATTAATTCCTCCGTTGCTTTTGAGTTATCTTAGTTGGCTTCTGGGTTGTCCAATTTACTTTCATCGTCTGTATATATATAAACTGTGTTTTGAGCCAATATATACTGGATCCTCTCTAGATGGACTTTATTTACATAAATAATGAAATCAGCAAAGAAAAATAGTCAAGTATTAGTGATTTACATTTGTAATTTGGTGGAGGACTCTTTTGGGCGCAGGGAAAGTTGAGACACCGCTGTTGCTCCCCCTCAACTTGTCCAATTGATTTGTTTAGGGGCTTCCAACGAGTAAATAGAAACTCGCAAGGGGTGCCGGATATTCGCGACGTCCAGCGGACCGTGTGGGGCACTCTTAAGGGTTTGAGCTCAAAGAAACGCTCCAATTTCCGTGCTTGGTTTGTTCATTCACGAACATGGAACAAGTTATGCTAAATGGACGCGATCCTGGCCATATTAAAAATCATAGTCCCTCGCAATTCACAACTTTTTTCCCCCTATTAAGGGGATGCGATAAAACAGTATTTGACTAACTAAGCAATACTTGTTTATGGCGTTGTTGACAATTTTTTAGGGTTCAGCAAATGTATTAGCTCAATGATAAATGCTGGCTCTGAAATTTATTAACTAACCCTCTTTATGAAGACACTCCGAAACTTGAAGGGATATTCAAATTAAAAATAGCTTCGAGCTAATTAATCATAAATATACCGAATGATTGCGAAGCGAAGCTTTTAAGAGAAAACGTTTTTCAACAGTAAAATGTTTTACTGTATTATAATAAAAACATTATATTTGTTAAAAAATCGTGTTTTAATTAAATTTTGTATTTCAATTCAACACGGCCAAAACGCTTAAGTTTTAATGCGTGGATAAAACTCAATATTTTATAATAATAATAATAATATAAAAAATACGTTTACATTACACAAACCGAACAAAACGCTAACCGGAATCGTACATACAGTCAGAACTATATATTCATTCAGTATATAATTCTGCGTTTATTGTAGGCTTCTTAAATGAAATTAGTATTCATAAATATACCCATGTAGAAAAAAACAAACGGCACAAGCTTGGCCCAACACTGTCGACGATTGGCCGATCGTTAGTTGCCAATAATAGCCCATCGTCGGGATGAAACGCCAATTCCCTCTGGCCCAACATTGGCAGCCGACCGTTGGCCCAAGCTTGATTTTTTAAAAAACAAAATTAATAATTTAAACAAAAAAAAATAAATAATTATTAAATTTGTTATATATTATAATATCTGAAAACGTATTTTCATCATTATCAAACAGCTTCTATGAACTTTCATATGGTCACCCATCCGGGTAACAGCCGTCGCCAATGTTGCTTTTAACTCCTTAATGTATAGTTTCCGTCTTTGCCACTCTAACCACAAGCGCGAACTAATCACAAATACATTTTAATGCTATTGAGCTACACGATGAACCGTCGGCTACCAACGTTGGGCCAAAGGTAATTGGCGTTTCATTCCAACGGTTTGCCAAGATTGGCATCCAAGGTTGAGCCAAGCTTGGGCCGGTCGTTTAGCACTGGCAGACCACAGATATTTCTACATGGGATGTATTAGTAACGTGCATCAACGAATTGTAATTAGATAAATTAAACAAATTGTTTATAAGGAAAATATACATTTTACAAATGTAGTTAAATTATACAAATATTATTATATCAACAATTATTGCTTTTAAAGTAAAATCGATCATGATGGTTTAAATATGTTGTGTATAAATACATTTAAGGCTAGTTGAAATTTAACGTTTGGAACTTTATGCGCACATATTAATAATAAACTATAAAGTATTATTGGATTTTAATAATTATCGAAGAATTTTTAATTTAATAATTAAATTGCATTTTAATAAAAATGTACGTGTTAATAAATAAAAAAGGATTATCACCATAAAAGTTGCATATATAAATTACTTTAAAGTGAATCATGAATAAAGTACAAGCTATTATAAGTTTATACATTTTATGATAGAAATATTTTGCTTTCAAGGGTTTATATTGCTGATAGTGGGAACAATTTTTGAATAATAAACAATTTTTGAAAAAGCGTACATAATATATTTAAGTAAAAAGTAATTTTGACGGTTTCATTGTTTTGTGTGCCTTGTTGGCTGGTTTTAATTTTGTTAACTTTTGAGAACACAATTTTTGTTTTCAACATTAATTACAAAAGTTATTTATTCTTTAATATTATAATTGCACGTTTGGAAAGTATTAAAATGTTTTTCGATTTATTTTCAAAGCGGACATATAATTGTTCGACACTCATTGTATTGCATTAGTGAAGTCATATATTAAAAACTTGTGGATTATTACGTCTTAAAAGAGTAATTGTGAGCACAATAGAAGAAACGTATTTTATTCTCTAAAGTGAAAAAACGTGATCGTTTACTTATAATTGAAAACGGGCATTTAATAAACGTAATTAAAACATATAAATCTTTTGAAATAGAATTAGCACGTGCGCGATGTATTTACAAGCAAACAATGTAATTATAAACGGGTCCGCGCATCTGTTCGCTATTTATGAAATTAAATTACGATTTATTAAAAATTGATTTACGTATGTAGTTTAACGCAAACGAGTAGAATTAAGCAGACAGAGGAAATGAGCATGATATTTAGTTCGCAAAATTGACAATTAATGCATTTTTGTTTTAATTAAATGATTGCAGGTATAACATTTATGTTTGACGGGGAAGTATTTTTAGGTACTTTAAGCCGCGCGCTGTTGAACCGCTCAACTTTCTACACCGTCGAAGCTTAATTGTACTATGGCCGTATATATATTTATCACTGTTTCCGGCTATATTTCCTACTAACATGCTTCAAGTTTACCGAAATTTATTACTATTACGAGGCACGGATTGTCAAAAGCTTTTTAGCCAAATATTCTATGTGCAGTTTTCATCTAGTTTAAATAGAATCTTGAGAATGGGAATGTTATTGCATGTGTACGATTGCACTGGATAAAGCCGGAAAGTTTCTTCTCTAAAACACTTTCCCAAATAAAGCCAACTTTAGCTTTCGCGCATATACTGCAGAGAGCTTTTCGTCGTGATGCAGCTGCTATTTTCAAATATTTCCGAATAACGTGATTCTCGCTTTGAATGCATCATAGGTGAATTACTAGGGAATTTAAAATCACATACTGATAGACCCACAAACAGCAAGCCTCGTTTCGATATTTTAATATCTTTAATAGTTTACGCGTTTAACATTATGTACTCGCGCTTGCACTAAGCAGGTCTGATCTTCGGGGAAAATATTTAAATTAAAAACTGTTAAGTGCGTCTCATTCGAAATTATCAGTTTTAATTAATTTTGTGCACAATTGTTTAATTTCAGAATAATGAAGGAACAAAGTTTTCCTTAATATCATTGAGGCTTATGAAATTTTGTCAGAATTATTTTGCCTTGCAATTTTTTTACAATGAGCAGCCACTATCTATAGCCTGAAACTTAACATCATTTGAGTCTCGTTCCTACGGAACCCTTTGTTCCTTCTACCTTGTATATTTAATAAAGCCAGACTTTTGTCTGTACTTGGCAAACTTTATTTCAGTGTCGATAAGAAATCTTACACGAACTTGAGGGATAAATTTGGCAATAATCAAGATATAACAAACCATTTTGTGAAATTCAATTTTATGAATTTAGCCATACGATTTATCGAAATTTAATGAAATCATGCAAATGTGTTATTCAATTAGCATATCTATTTGTTTTTAAATTATAACCGTGTGTGTAGATATTATCTTTGTATTTATATTCAATCGCAAACAGCTTAATAAAGTATATATGCATTATATATTATAATAGAATATGAAAATTGATAAAATGCAATTTCAGACGCACTTTGCATAAAGATATAATCGTGAATTAGACTGTAGAATTTTCAAATTTTCTTTCTTTATTGACATGCGCCCGTTATTAGAAGAGCCGCACCGGTTAAGGAAGGTATTAAGGAGTATACGAATCAATTTTTACATCGCACATATAAGGCATGATTTATTCACTTTCGTACGTTATATTTGAATGCATCGTGGATCTCCGTAATTGCACGAATGGGTTATTCAAAATATATTTGTTATTATTAGGAAACGTCGCTTCTTTTTGGTATGCATAGTTGTTCGCGTGTATTACTCTTAAAACCAATATTTAATAATTATTTTGGAAATATCATTTGCATAGTTAGACCCACATATGTAGGTCATCCGCGCAGTCAATCGCATTATTTAAATTTGCCAACTCAACAGTAACAAAAACTCCCCTTTCCATCACATAACAGTACTCGATCAACTACCTTCGAATCTCAACTTCCACGCCATTGGGTTGGTCCAAACGTGATCGAGTGGAAGTAGGTAAATGAAAGTCTCATATTACCAATCTCGGATTTTACCATCTTCTACTTTTTGAAATCCTCGATTAGACATCTTGTCTACATTTACATTTTGAAACTAATCTTATGTCTAGTCTTCCATAATTGCTATTGCTTCAACTACGTTTTATAAGAAAAGTAGTTAATTTCAACTTTATCGAGTTTTTTGATCATTTTAATCTTTGCTCTTTTTCTCTTTGTTCTTACCTTCGCAATTTATCTACAAAAACAATATAAATTCTGTGTTTAAAACTTTTATATTAAATTGCATTTCTTTTTATAGTTGACAATAATTTTTTACAATTTCGATATTGATCAATTGTTAATTGTTAAATAATGCATTAAAAGAAAATATCTAAATTCAAATTTAATTAATCTAAGTAGACGTTTAATTTGCTGAAACTTAAAATATATCATTAGAATAGTTGGTTAAAGTAAAATTAATAAGCTTTTTCGATTAAAAAAGTCGCAAACGGTTTTATATCGCAACAGAGTGAAAATTTTAAATACTTTTTTATACAACACTTATTCTTATATTGAAAAGTTATCTACATAACAACCCAAATATGTTACATATTAAAAATGTAATAATATTGTAAATCCTGGTAGTTTAATTAATAATATTCTTATATTTTTATATCATTTTAAAATATAATTTCAACACTAATCATCTTTACTATATTAAATTTAAAAAGTGTAATATAACCCATGTAGAAAAAATTGAACGGCCCAAGCTTGGCCCAGACTTGTCAATGATTGGCCGATGTTAGGCGACCAATGTTGATCCATCTCTGGATTGAAACACCAATTTACTCTGGCGCAAACTTGGCG
>JABFQC010002920.1:0-15046 GCA_022817085.1 Psilanteris sp. ZL-2020
ATGCAACAGTTAAGATTGTAAAAATTTTAGGTTATGTTTAATATGTCATTTAATTTAACATTCGTTTTACATTCTCTGACAATCCAGATTGTTGATCCAGAATATTTAGATTGTCGTCACAGCTACAGTTTGTAATTATTGGATTTAACAATCTTAGATACTTAACGAAATTGTTTACATATTTCATTCAACAAACTCTTTCTCTCAGTGAGCAATATTATATCATTATTTCAAGTTACAATACTTCATTTAAAAGCAGTGGTTACCATTTACCTTTTTCCGTGTACTAAAGAGGTGCGACGTTATAAAAAACGCCATTTTAATACACGGAGAAAAATAATCCAGGAAAGTTTATTATAAAATAAAGCAAATGTACCTTACACTGTGAAAACTTTGAAATTATCTTACAAATTATAGTAAAAATGTACCATACACAAGATGAGAATATTACTTTTTTCGTAAATTTTTACTATAAATGATAACAGAAATTGAAAGTTTTGCCAGTGTAGGTTACATTTGCTTTATTTTATAGTAAAATGTCCTAAATATTTTTCTCCGTGTAATTTTGATTATCATATCGTGCCTTCTCAATCGAACATCCCATAGAAAGAATAATAACAGAAGACGACATCCGATACGAATTCCCATACGATGACTTTGGATAAGGAATCGCACGTAAAATAAAAGAGTTGTGTTTGATTTTGTTAATCACGTGTTACAATAACAAATACTTATGTCATCCCGTAATAAATGCTATTTGATTGAACAGCGGCGTACAAATACCTATATATATACTTCTACCAAGTAACACGATTTACAAGTCGCGTACCGTTGATCATAAATTACACGAACCGCTTCGCAGATTTCACGATGTCAATACCGCAATCAAACCGATTCCTTTTACGGCGCGCTTTTTTCAATGGACAAATCCCATAAAAGTGTCTTTCCCATATTACACGCTTTGCCCGGCAGATTGAGCGCGCGTTCCCTTCAAAACTCATTAACCAACTTCTGAATTGCGCCGTCGCGTGTTACCCGAGTGAAAATCCACGATTGAAGTTTATGTTTGTGTAAATGAGAGATCGAAAGTGCGAAGCACCATATAAGCGTAAAGGAGTCATGTTACAAGGTTGACGTTTTCGCGTACACGTTTACGCACGTCGTGGGAATACACTTTTTGCCGCGCAACCGAGAATGAATGTGCGATTCTTAACGTTTTGTAAAGACAATAACAAGGGGGAAATAAATCATTGCCGCAAAATAGCAAGTAGAGCAGAAACGTCATGAACTGCTGTAATAATTGCACGGCGTTGGCAATTATGCGTTTTTCGAAAATAACGATCGCGCGTTGCGATGCGGCGAACTGATAGCGACAAAACGGCCATTTCGGTGGCCGCGCAGCCGTTAAAAATAAACGCCCGAGATAAAAACGAAAAACGCGCGTTTTGCGGGCGCGTTCGCTCGTTGCCGCCGCGTTTTTAATTTCGCGGCAAATTATAGCCGCGCGCGGTTTATCTTGCCAATCGGACGGCGACCACGCTCGCCAGTCGAATCGTGCATTTTCGATGCCAACCCGCGGCCTCGTCCTTTTTGCAATCCCTTTTTTATGCCGAGCCAAAACGAAATATTCTTCCCGAGTTTAGACAAACGGAGTTAAATTAGCGAAAAAACAAAAGTGCGCGAATAAAAGCAACAGACGCGCGGCGAGCAAGAACAACAAAAACGAGACGCAGCGTGGACACAAGGCTCTTTGTAGAGACACTCGCGGAATAACTAACAACGAGGGGGGGCCGGGCCGCAAACGTGGGGCCCCGCACGGACGCGCGTGGTGCATTTTTTGCGCGCAATCGCGCCTCTACTTTTATTTGGAGCAGACAGGAATTCGGCTAAATGCATTGATTAAGGTGGAGACGTCGCTTGGACGCGCTCGGTGGCCAGCGCGTCTTCGAAGACGAGTCGCGTCTCTTTTTGCTCGCAACCGTCGACATCAAAATCGGGGGGGTCGCGGGGATAAATGATAATCGAATAAAAGAACGGGGTCCGATGTAACTTGCGCGGTTAACAGTGATTCCTCGAGATACTTGAGATGGTCGAGATGGCCCGATGTCTTCGGCAAAAAAGGACTTATCTGATCTTTCTTTATCAATCCAGATTATATTATAAACCTGGTTTCTGTTACGTTTTAATTCAAATCGCAGTTACGTTCGAACGGTTATTTTCGTGCGCGGGCTCGGCGTTGTTTCGAAACGGCCAAATTATGTAACGCGCGAAATATGTAACACACGAGCGCGCAATCCCGATAATGATTGCGACGGAGAAAAGAAAAGACAAAGGACGCGGTGTTGATTTATGGATTGTCAACGGCGCTATACATCGCGCCGACTTTCATTAGACACATTTGTTATTTTGACAACAGTTTTGTAACCGCCGCGGCGACCGATTCGCCGATAATCGGGACCGGCGACCGCGCGAATTAAAACGCGAAATCGCTTAGCTTATCTCGCGCGCATTCAGCGAAGGGAGGCGACTTAAAAATGGCCCGCGTTTTAGCGCGTGTAATGCGCAACGCGCGGTTTATCGCAAATTGTTATCAAGTTATAATCTCCGAACGACAGAAAATAGAAACCGGTCGCGCCACTTCGTACGCATCGCTTTTCTTGCCTACTTGTCGCGAGATATAATCGTGTCTCTGGATAATAATAAATGACACTGACTCGTAATAAAATAAATAAAAAGCGTATCTTTAATGAAGGTCGCATTTTCTCTCGCATGTCTTTATAAGCACGGCTCGCTTTTTACGCCGTGTCGCCTTAAGGAAAAGTACGCGACTGCGGCGCCACGACGGATAAGCCTTAAATTTGATCACGCGGCAATGTCGTGTTCTTTGTTTTTTCTTTTTTGTTCTTTGTCTTTTTTCCGAAGAAAAAAACTTTCGGCGTTTCGTACGGCGCGCGACGAAGAACTGGGTGATCAATTCAGTCGCGTAATTTCATCAGGCACCGCGAAGACACCAGACATCAGCTCATAGTTTTCGCGCCGAAGTAATCATGGTCCTGCTTAAACGACGCCGTGCTTGGCGCATCCTTGTTTCAACTTTATGTAAATTCAGTCCTTTCGAGTTATGAAGTAAGACGCGGATTTGAAGTACGCGGAAGAACGTTTCAGCGTTTTCATGCAAATGCAATTTCGGTTTGCCTTAATGGAGTCCACTGTGCTCGCGGGCCAGTTTAACGAGCGCTTGGCGTCTTCGTTGAATTCGGTCACGAAGGATGGAAAACGTCGAGACTAATGGGGCTTGCTAGATTGTATAAAGAGTCGGTGCATTTTTGTTTAACAAAAAATATTAACGCTCGTTCGGATGACGGAAGGCGCTGCCTTGACGGAGCGTTAAACTTTGCTTGTGAATCATTCCGGATTGTTCTGTAAATGATATTGCGGAATATTCCAAAATTGTATTTCTGAATTCGCTGGATACAGATTTTCGGTCTTTTTTTTTAATGCAAATTGGATATAAAATTGTTCGTGTTTGTCACGAAATCAAGGACGCGAAAGATTCTTATTACTAAAGTATTATATTTTATGCGATTTCAACTCGTTTATAACGAAAATATTCAAAAACTGACTGAAAGAATGCTTCGATAAGTATAACGGGAATAACTGATCCTTAATAAAATTACATTTAATTTACATATGTAAGTGCTAATCTTTCGAATGTAAATTTCGCGAAAATAAATATTAGCCAATTGAGTATTCTTAATAACATGAATTAATAGAAAATTATATTGTAGTACGTTATTGGGTATATGAAATTATACATGTGCTACATACAAATCAGTCGGGTGAAATATAACACGCAATGTATTACTTCAAATGTGATTAATAAATAGTTAATGTATAAAATGATGATTTTGAAAGATACGTATTACAATCATTCTTGTTAACATCTAATTAACTCATAAAGGCAATAAATATACAATTGAAAATGTATTAATTCACGATTTAAATATATATACATTAAAATAGTACAACACAACTTATATAGCAATTTTATCGGATTTTCACAGTGGTTTTTTTAATTAAATAACTGAACACATATTTGTTATCAAAATCAATATTAATATTTACCTCCAATTATGAAAATTTACATAATAATATTTTAAAGTATTTAAATCTATTCTTCTATTGCATATCTTTCCAATCCTGTTGCGCGCGTCTATCTATTACACAACTACAAATATAATTATATGACATATAAAAATATTGATATATTTATTTTCAGTATAATACACTATACTTATATCTACCCTCTATCGTCTTTATATCTCTTTATATATATACAGATTTTTCAGAATATACTAAAAGCATTAAGATTATTTTATTTCAGATTGTTTACAAAGTGAGTTGCTTAATTAGCATATGTGAAGAAGTGCCATGTCATTTTTCTATTGTAATCTGTCAGGATGGATCACGATTTCGTAGGCTGCTTGGAAACGATGTACGATGCAAACTTGACATCTACCGATCGCTCCTTCGGGCAGTCGAAAGCCATCCATGGAATTACCCCGATGATTAATGGCATGGCTCGGTTTCTCGGTCTCCTACTCTGCTTCTGCTTGTTTTTCTGCAGTACGGCCCTGAACAGCGGCACCTCGGCTACTACCACGGAGCCACCTTAAGGCCTGCCAGCGAAACATTTGAGTCACCATCGGCATATGCGAGCAGGCTGCTTATTCGGCAGACGTGTAAAAAAGCTCTCTCGACCTACCTAGCTGTCTTCTACCTGCTTTGCTCGTCAAACCTACGATGTGTACAAACATAAATAAGCCGTAGCTCCTTCGACGCATTCAATTCCAGCTCGTTCATCACGCGACGCAAATTCCAACCGAATAGCAACTATGTTTTCACGCAAAATATATATTATGACCCGTCGTATGCAACATAGCAAACATATTTTACATACGATGAACGAATTCAACAATTTTTTTTGCTACTTTCACTGCACCGGGGGTCATTAAAATACGCTTGTCCGCGAGTTGGAATTCGGCTTCGATCAAGAATAAGAACGCAGGGATTGATCTCGAATCGATTGCTCTTCATTAGATGAAATTACGATAATAAGAATATATAAAAAATGTATTCCTTACGAATGGGAATAGCATTTCAATGACCACCAGTTCCTATTTGCATTTGAAAACAGGCTTGGCCTCTGACCCGAGCGCTCGTCCCCTTAAGCCTCGTGTGCTGCCTTATCGGCGGTTGGTAAAGCAGCGGCACGCATGATGAACACGTTTATCAATAGATATTAAGCAAGCTCGACTGACAGTTTGAATTACAAAAAAATACGCTATCGTGGACGTAATGATAGCTCGAACGAACGCAAAATGCTTCGGTTGAAACTAGAAAGCTGCTTTGATTTTATAAGATGAATTCGTCGATACTCCACCTCGGGTTTATTAGACGGTTCTGAATTCGCTCGCAAATTGCTTCCCACGCTAATAATCGAAGTTTGCAGTTCGTCACGAATCGCATGACGACGCCGGTAGCCAAGCGACGTTACGGCGGTGGCGTTGCGGCGCTGTAAAAATGCGCCCTGTATAACGGGTCGGCTGTCTATCCTAGATCAAACCCGTAATCATGCGGTAATAATCCTTGATCACGGAAGATATTGCACATTTCCTTGGAATCACTGCTATTCTCGAGAGAAGATGGCCCGCCGGGGTGCTGCTTCGAGAGACTTTACTGTTTGCTGACATGCGATCCAAATACACACACCATTTTCAGCGTCTCGTATTAACAGACCTGACCTCTTTCGGGCATCGAGACGATATATTGCGGTAGGATTTGGACACTTGGCGTCGAATCAGTGAAAGTCGAACGATCTGTGTGCAAACGAAAAAACAGATAAGGCTATTTGCCGTGCTCGGATTTGTGCCACGTCAAATGCAATTAATCTAACGACATGAGAACAAGCTGCGTCTAACTTTTGCTTTTCGCTTGGTCCGCTCGCAGGAGAACTCCTCTCTCCGCAGGAAGTGGCATTAAAACAAAGCGATGGAACATATTTAATAATTCAAAAGGACACGTGAAGCCGAGCAATATCGCGTCCCTTAGGTTCGCAGATTCTAATAGCGATACAATAAATATTTAAATGCAATCCTCTTTCCTGGCGCGCGGATTTACGAAAGTATCTCTAATGCAAACAATTATTCAAATGGTGGCGATTCTGTTTGGAGAACGCATTATACTTAGAAGCGTTTTCCAAATATTGCCGCGTCGCTCGACTGATCGAATTCGCGATTGCGCCAATTGCGCAGATAAAAACTGTCTGTGGATGGTCCTAATCAAGCGCCAGTCCGCAGACGAAGACGCGGACGTTCCTTGCGGATTTTTCCGCAAACCCGACCGTAGACGCTCGTTTTTCCGCGACTTACGTAATCCGTCGGTCCCCGCGTCTGCTGCCAACCACCCGCAAGAGCTCTCGCGCTATATCGATGGCTCGATTATCGGCGTCCCAATGGCAGCGAGCGGATTCGAAAATCGAGCTAATGGCGCGCGGCACGCTATTCCTCGTAGACGAAGACGCCGGCTTCATCGCATGTGGTTTCGCACTTTCGGCGGGGGCGTCGTAAAACAACGAAAAGGGCGAAAAAAAGGAACGTTATCAGCGAGCAAGACGGAAGAGCCGGCCCGCATTGCGGAACGATGCGCAACAGCTGCACCCGACGCGTCATTTGCCAGGAATGTATCAGCTTTGGCAATGACTAATTATTATTCTACGGGTACGAGAATTCTCGTGGAGTATTTGTGCTCACGTGCGTTCGTCTGCGTCGTCAAGGGAGCTATTTGTCTTTTGCGTGCGACCTATAAAGTCCGCGATTTCGCACTTTCCATTCAGCCAACGTTCGCCACAAAAATAGTTGACTGTCAAATAGATTCTTCGAGGTCACGTCGATTTCGAATCTCGCGCGCTGATCTTTGATCCTTTTTTATTTTTCTTTTTGCATTCGCGCGCGTTAACGTGATTCGTGAAATTAAGATTTGCGCGCCGAACAATACGCCGATTCTCGGTTTTCAATGACGGGGTTATTGATCGCGGCGGTAATCTACGGTCGATTTGCAGCGGAAAATATGTCGTTATATAAACGCTTGGATATTTTATGCTAAAGTCGAATGACAAATTGCAGATAACATTAGGAGCATAAGATCATCAGAACTTGGCGTTAATGTTTTATGGAAGATGTTTCTCAGCGACAATGTAGTCGAGTGAAATTGGGGACCAAAATACTGTATTCTTGGGGATTTAGGTGTGATTTGGCTTAAATGCGTTTTCTAATTTCTGAATCATATGAAATCAGACGCAGTCAAAACTTGACGGTTCGAAGGTTTTTTGTTATACGAAGTGCAGCAAATTTAATGCTACAGGAAATGTCATGGTTATGCTGATTTTAAGTTTCCGAGATCTTAATTAAAGATAATCAGGTGCACTAATATGTAACATGTAGGGCCCATATATTGAAACGAAGAAATATAATTCAGATTTTGAATTGATATATAAAAAGTGTAACATATATTTAATCTAGCAGTGGATAATGGGTTATATTTTAAGAAATTTACAAATATAAAAAAAAAGAAACTAAATACAACATAACACTGAATATATAAATAAATTAAATGAACGTCGATTCGAATGTCATTTTTTACTTAATTTATTGTTTTTTATTATGTTTTTTAAATATTGAAATCTTTCATCAAAAAGAAAGGAATGAGTAATTAATTAAATTAAATTTATTAGTACTAATTTTATAATTCCCATGATTTTGCTGTCATAATAAATCTTAAGTAATTATCATCATATTCAAATTTTGTTTTATAAGTACAATAAGCCACTTCTTTAAATATATATCGCTTCAGCTTTTAAGTCAAAATTATATTTTTTCTTGGAAACTTTTATCCACTTATAATTTTATTAGCAATAAAATGCATAAATCTATTTGCATAGACATTATTTCGTGAATTCAAGTTTATATTTCTGCTCCAAAGTGAATTAAATGACTTCCGATCTGTTACTGCATTGCAATATTGCATGCATTCAATCACATTTGATTTTATACCTTTTTAATCTTATACACCGCATTTATTTCTATTTAAACGGACATTTTGAGCCCAAAACAATAAATATTTTAAACAACACATTCAACATGATTAGCCAATGCATACAAAAACGTTACTTTAGGATTCATGCGTGGTTTTAACAAAAAGTTCGTGACAAATGAAGATTTTAAATCAACGATTATCAAGATGGAAAGTTTTGCACCGAAGTGCATAATATTCTTTTAAAATATAGAAATCACGATAATCCGACGAAGACGACATGTTATTCGCGAATTATTCTTCAGTGAAATCTAAGTTCACTTATCTCAAGAATTCAGTTCCTGCGCAAACAATTCATTAATTGCAATTTAAATGTATCCTTATTTATGACGAATTAAATGAACGTACCTTCTAAATCTCGAGTCGCAATCAACGTCTACACGAGCGAAGGAATAACTAATGACAAAACTTCTCATCGAGCGGTAACGCGGAGTCGACAAATCGTCACGTTTTTGGAAATACAGATCGCATTTGATTGCGACGAAATTGCTATGCGTTGCTCGGGCGCAACCTCGCCGAACCCCGTCAATTAATTTTCGTCTGCTACATTAAACACGAAACAACAGTTTTATGTCGAAGCGTAATAACTTGCAGGAAATAAAGCGCGGAATTAGCGGCAACATTGTTAGTAATAAACGGTGCTTTTTCGAAGTCTCGTGCAGATTATTTTTTACGGTGCAATTAACAATGCGAATGCACGCGTGATATAAAAAAAAAGGAAAGAAAAAAGAACCACTTGGACTTTCTTCTGGTCACGAGACCTGCGGAAATTGTGCAGACTCACTGAATGGTCAGTAGTCTCCACGCAACGAGTTTCTTGCGTAAAACAAGGATAACCGCAGCTATCTGCCGGATCGAGTAAGCAACGCGTTAATTGCTATACGTATGGCGAGCAAGCAGGCGATAAGTGACTTCCTTTAAGGAAAATAATCGCGCGGCTTTTCACGTGAGAAAGAAGGATCGCGGTATATCAATCATAATTAATTGATAACATTCGTTTTTCCATTTTCAATATTTTCGTCCGACGCGAGCGATTTTTGCCGCATATAAGTGGAATAATTTGTCTCGTATTTAAATTCCACACATGCACCGTGTATACACCGATTATCGAGTGCCAAGATAGTTGTGATGACGAGTAGAATATATATAACGTCCGGTTGGGAGATATAGAAGGTTGAGTCGAGTACATCCAGCCAAGAAAAATGCTGGAAAATTTATCCGACAAATATATACCGTGCCATCCAATATTTTTGCATTCCGACAATAATAATATTCGAATTTCTATTAGTAGGAAAGTGGCTGAAGAATGCTTGCTTCGTATATATTAGTTGATACAAATTTCGATCACTTTATGGAAAATAATTGAAAGCATTTCTATTTGTAGCTAATAATAATAATAGTAATATTTGATGTTTCGCATAAGGATCGAAGAATATGTTTACATCCAACTATAATAATTACATTGAATATTTGTTTAGATAAATATGCGTTTCGAACGTTACTTTTACGTCTGAGTTGTTAATTTTTAACTATACGTTGAAACGGTTCGCTCATGTCTTCGTGCGAATTACATAGTCACTGTATATGTTAACGATGATTACATTTATGTAGCAGTTAATGACATTCAACAATGATTCAACAATCATCAAATTTAATATATATTACGGAAAAATAATAAGTTGCGGTGAATTTAATAAATTACACGTTATTTAAGTTTATTAAGCTGAAAGGGAAATAGCAACAGCAATTCGAATGATTTAAAAACTACCAAAATTCACATTGTAAATGTAAATAATAAAATTGGCCATAAATGGATTACGTATGTTTTGTTTATATATATATGTTATATATGTTTATATATGTTTATATTTCTTATGTTTATTAACATATTAAGTTTGTTTTATTTATTTATATTTTAATAAATAGTTTTAGACTCACTTTTTATACAAATTTTATACATATAATACACAAGCAATTTTTCCGTAATTAAACTACACACAAAACTTTTCATTAAAAATAGTAAAAAAAACCTTATATTACAAACTTTTAATAAAAACGTTGACATTACTATTTACACACCCGTTTCGCGTATCATATTTTACGAAATTACAGAATTAATTTAATTCGAATACGATTTATTTCCCGACGGAAATTCTTTAAATTTTATTTAACAACAAATTCTGATGACGATAACTGATCCGAATTGGAAAACTGATTGTCTCAATGAACTGCTTGATTTAATGCTTGTAATAATGGAAATAAAGTGAGAGATTAGGGGGGCAGCGTTAAAGCACGTAAGTTGATTGGAATCGAAATTAAATTTTTATATAAATAGGGACTAATAGGGTGGACATTTCAATGGCGCATGGTTCCTGTTAAAAATGATTAAAACTAGCCGTCTTTCCCTGCGGAGATACGGTGCCCTATCGGTACGTGGATTGACTCCGCGGGGGGTTAATTGTCAGGGGTGAAATACTGCAAATCCGACCCCATCTACGGCTTATAGCTAATTTATTGAGATGTCACCATACTCAAATACCCAACCCTATTGATTTTTTGTTCGCCGCCATCAATGTCTTTGTGCATACGGCGCGCTGAAAAATGATAACGTCGAATAAATTAAAACTGTTTATATGTTTATATTGCATCATTAAACATCCTTGAATCATTAAACAGTAAATAACTCGGAAACGCGGCAAATCCACTAACACAATTTACGGTTAAAACAACCGTCTTGAATTAGGACAGTTCATGAAAAATTGTCTTACTTAACAAATAATTTTGTACGAAAAAAATGCCTTGTAAAACGAGACTTTCATAAAAGGTTAAACATACAACAAAAAATATTCATTTTTTTTTCTCTCTCTCTCTCTCACAAATTGCTTTTTCATCTACGAATATATATTTTAAACCAGCGGTGACATTTACGGTATGTGTATAATTTGATTGATTTACGACAATGATTACACCGATAATTTCACCGGTTAAAGAATTATAGGATGTTTACTCTACATTTAATCATAAATTTGTGAATTAATAAAGTAAGTACTCGAAGATTTATGTAATTTATTCCCATTTCATTACGCACATGCAAGAAATAATAATTGAACTGTCGGATAAAGAAAAAAAAATTGTTTAGAAGTAAAAAAAATTGGAGCCGATATAACCGGGAGCGGCTGCGAGAGATAGCGCGGGTAAAAATGTCGCGCGATTGGCAATGCGAGCGATTCGGTGAAATGAAATCAGCCAATGAAAAGAGCGCGGAGTAATTGCACTTTACGATGCCCACGTTACCCTTATGACATTTTTATCGAAACACGCACAGCCTGTTTTCACTATCGCCTATTGTTATGTGTTTCGCGGCGACCTACATGCACGTTCATTTTTTTTGCGTCGACGTACTGCTCTGATTTACGATACGGACGTGCGCGTACACATAGTCTAATTGTTAAATTTGTGATCCAGGCGATATAACGTGCCAGAACGTACGCAGATGTAATACATTATAACAAAATCTACACCGTCCTTTACTACTTTATTATTTAAAATTTCGCGTATGGATAATTGCTGCGTATTAGCGCGAAAAATTTGCGATCGTCGGATAAGCTTTATTAATTTCTGAATTAACCGCGATTAGCTCGCGTCTAACAGACAAACTTTGTTGCGCGCGCTTATAATTTCCCAGCCATTTGCGTACGGCTTGTTGTTATGCTTGCGAAACGCGTTTACGCGACTTTTACGATTTATGTTGCACTCTATTTTGAACGTCTCAAATTGTCGTCATTTGAATAACTGTATATATAGTTGTTTAATGCAATAATCACATTTCAAATATAACTATAATCTTTCTGCTTAACTATTTTTAGTATACCTACAAACCTAATTTAGAAATAACTTTTCAAAGAGTTCATTTGAATACACAACATAATATATTGCATTTTATGTTACACGTATAAAGCAATCGACGTATTATAATTACTTATTTGCATACTCATTCGATGCTTTCTCAAAACGAACAAAGTTCAGAATTATATTTAAATTAAATTAAATATTATTTTAGTGTTCACGGGCGGTGTACAAACTTTAATTGCGTATAACATTTAGTAACGCAACGAGCGATATATCGTGCGAATGGATTTTTTGCATATCTTAAACGCATATGCAGAAAAATGAAGTCATTACGAATTACTTATCATTGGTAATATACCTTTCAGATATTTCTTCGGTGTCATTAATCACTCAGGAACTGGAAGAATGCCCGTTGCTGTAAAATAAATCTTTAAACGTACGCGCAGGTAATTAGACATACTTTTATTGTATAAATAATTTCAATTGTTAGAATTATCTGTAATTTATAGTTTCAAGCTTATGAAACAAATAAGTACGTTTTGCTTTATTGGAATGAAATTAAGTCATACTTCACAGGTTAACAAATTAAAGTCTTATAAAAACTGAATTATTTAATCGAATTGTTTAATTCACATTCAAGTATTGAACATTTATTACATAATATTATAAATATTGATTAATTGCCGCTTAATGTTGATGGTTTCGGTGCAAATTGAATAATTCAATCGATCCTCATGAATTACACATGTCAGTTTAAAAAATAAGTTATTACAGTTTACAAGTTTCTATAGCAATTTAACAATTCGTTATAAGAAATTAAATCTGTCATGGTTTGGCGGTAAATGAAAAATTGTTGAAAGCGCTGTTTAAATTATTCAAATAAAATAATGAAGTCAACTGTGAACAATGAATGGTAAACTGTGTAAAAAATATGTTACAATGTATATTATTCTGCAATTTATGTAAAGTTCATCGTTTTCACTCATTTGCTTGAGGAAACACTGTGATAATTGAATACACAGAAGAGAAAGAAGCTCTTCAAATTTATATTTATATACAATTTAGAAGATTGCATATATAGATAATAAACATATCCGCGAATTACAAGTATAACGTTAATCATATATGTTACACTTTTAATGTCATGCCATCCTTTTTGTGAATAAATACATTACATTCAAAGGCAATATATGTCAAAGGCATAAAAAACTGAATGACAAAAATGATATCTTTATCATAAATATTCCAAACTTTATTAGTAGTTATTCAAAATTTTCTATCTTGATTAAATAAGAGCCGTAATATAAAACAATCTACGTAAAAAAACCGTTACTATTTAACCTGTACTGTTAAATATTACAATCCGCGTTTTACCCAATCATATACTTCTAAATTTACTGTAATCATATCCAATCAACCTACACAATAATACTACCCAAATTGCACAAATGTTCACCAAAAATATATCTTCATTTTCCATTTTCCATCGGTCCTTCCAACTCCCTCGGTTCGAATCTCCAACAAAATCCATACCCCCAACAAAACCCCGTCCTTTCCGATTCAATTCGAAAACCCTGCAACTTTTGCGCGGCAGTTTCGAAACTATTACTTTGCAAACAACGCTCGCCAGCTCCAACCGCGTGAATTGCCTCGTTCGAACCAATCGGACTGCAAACAATTGCCCGTACGACTTAACTTTGCACGAATCTGAAAAAATGTAACTTTGTGTCTAATAATGGTTAAACCGCCATACTATATGTACTATGTGGGTGGCAATGACACGATCGCAATAATAACGGCGGCAACGCATCGCGTGCGACGGCGAATCGCATGGAATCGGGGGCCGTCTCCTTGACAAGCGGGTGTTTAATTGGCGTTGAAACCAACGGTGTGACGGGAACACCATATCGTGGCGTCGCCCGAATGCCTGAATCCTGCTACGAGGATCCGCCATCGCTAGTACGTTACCACGGTGAACCTCGTAATTACTCGCAGCACGCAACTCGTAACGCACAGGTATCTCGCGCTCGCACTATTGGCATCGCCTAGTCCGCCGCGGCAATCGTTGCGAGTCCTTTAGGCTCTTCCGAGAGCTCGGCGGACTTTATTGAAATCCTTTTAGATGGTACCTTGAGACAAATAATGATTTACATTGAGCACAAATTTCGCTAATCACACGCCGGGGGTGTAATTGCAGTGGAGTCCCGCACAAATGGCGTGAGATGTGTTATTATTCCGCACAAAAATTTCGCAGAAAAAGCGATAATGCGGGCGCCGCAAACGTATACTTTCTGGCGCTGGTCTATACGGCTGTTCGCCGTGCCATTTTAATTACAAAAATAGATCGTTTTGGTTTTCGGCCGAAAAGCTGTGTTTTGGCGTTGCTTTGCTTAATCAACGCGGCGCAAAAAAGGGAGACGCAAAAAGACGCGCAATTTTATTGAACCTGTGGGTATTCGAAGGTTTTGGCTAAATCACGCGCTGTACCAGTTTTGATGAGTGGTCGGATAAGCGCGAAGATACGGGCTAATGCGTAGAAGGGTTAAATGGAGGAATTCAAAATTTCAAAAGATTGTTATCAAAAGAAGATCGATTGAACTGTGAACACGTTTTATTGAATCAACGGGTTTACCCTAATCGAAATTTAAAACTGTTTTTAATCTCAAAAATAGTTTCCGTAGTTTTTGATAGTTTCAAGATAGGAACTAATAGCTTTAAAGTAGGTTCTAATTTAATATATTCTGATATTTTTGAACTTTTTTTAAAATTTTTGATATTTTGAATATTTTTTTAAAATATTTTAGATTGGATAGAGTTTAGGTTATAAGGGATTCAAGCAATAAGAAAAGAAAAGAAAAGAACATTATATAAATAAAATATTATATATATTCATAATATATCATATATAAATAACAAAATACATGTATTAGAAGTTTCCAACGTTTATTTTCACACGAAAACGTAAACAAATCCAAAAAATTACTAAAAACTCGAAAAAAAAGTTATTTCCATTGTAGTTTTGAATAAATTTTACAAAAATGACAAT
>JABFQC010002921.1:0-15044 GCA_022817085.1 Psilanteris sp. ZL-2020
TATCTAGTTTATTCAGGCAAGTACCTTATTAGTAATTGCTAAGTTTTGCACAGAATAGAACGCCTTTCAGAAAACTTACAGGTGCCTAACAAAAACTAGCGTTTGCCTTGTAAAATTGTTACTTGGGTAGATAATTACTGAAGTATCATAATATATTGCTGTTGAAAACAGTAAATTTTGACGATTTGTATCATATGGCCCTAAATTGGTATTGTAAACAGTAATTTTTCATGTTTCATTTTTCTCAGTGTGGTTTTACCAAAAACCAGCTTAAACTCTTCAATTTTCCCGAATCTGTACACGGAGAAAAATATAATATAAATTTGACTATAAAATAAACGAAACTGACCCTGGAAGGAACAAACTTCAAATTTGTCTCATAAATTATGGTAAAATAGTAGCATAAAACAAGAAAAAAAATACTATGTTTATGCCACTATTTTACCATAATTTATTAGACAAATTTGATGTTTGTTTCATCCAGGATCAGTTTCGTTTATTTTATAGTAAAATTGCAATTATATTTTTCTCCGTGTACCCAATTCACATTAAAACCGCACATTTTCATTTTGCTATTTCCTTGAAATCGATGTTTGCAAAATTCTTATACCATTAATTTTGGCGCAGAAACGCGAAATTTGTAAATATTGCACCACTTTTTAATTATACCATTTATATACTAAGTTTTTATTGGTTTATAATAATTTAATTTATGTACAATGATTTATCACAACGACATATGAATGAAAATGCACACTCTGATTGTGCATCCCATACAAACGTCAACATTTAAGTACCAGAGACGCACCATATTACAAAAACTTTTTGATTTGTTTGATTATACTTTTCTTATTATGGATGAGTTATTTATAAAATAATCAAGTACAATTTTGGCGCTCTATAGTTGAATTTTTGCAACTTCTCCAAAATTGATGCTTTTGTACTGAATTTACCCCCCCCAAAAAAAAACAAAAAAAAAGTAAGGACAAATTTACTTCCATTTTTGTGTCGCAATTTTTAATGCAAAATTCACCTCAGGGTTGCTTCACTTACAGATAACTCAAAGTAATACGACATATCCAGCACCATACCCCGCTCAACCAGAACGCGCATTAAATCAACGACGACGTATTATTTACATTCACGTGTGGGCTATCATCGTTTTGGCCAAGTCCGGGGACAAAACCGGGACTTAATTATCCTCGACAAAGAACGACGGCGGGCGTTCATGGAAGAAAATTTCGCGTCGCAATTCCACGAGCTCGGGATGTCGAGCGATGGTGCGTCAATAGAAAGACGATCTCGCGCGTTTCAAAGAGCCTTTAAGGTTCTTTTGTGCCCGGCCCTGTCTATCACAATGCCCGCTCGGCTGAAATCGGGTCGGCGCGCTACCAAGTTTTAGGTTACCGTCAGCGTGTGTGGCGCTTCACGCATCCCAGCATCCGACCGTAGACAAAATTGCCCGCGACTAAATCCATTCTACGCGCCGCTGCCAACGAGGAAAAGTTCGGCCTTTTTCTCGCGCCACTCGAGTGTCAAAATAGTTCGGCACCCCTTTTCATTTCGTTGCCTTTTCACGCCTATCGCCGAGCAGCGGCCGTCTTCGTCACGCGTCTCGCGTCAGACAAGGACGGCTGTAGCCTTTAAGAACGTCCGAAGTTAATTCGGTTCGCGCGACGACGCCGAAACAACTCGTCGATTCGTCGCGATATCGTGATCGAAATTGAGCCACGAAGTTATCGCCAAAGTCATTCGGGTTCGTGAAACCGTCGCCGAGCACACAGACCCGTTTGAAAGTTGTAAGGGAAACAGGTAGTCAATGCGCTTTAACAATTCCTTTTGGTCGATTATTGGAAGCACAAAAGCAACAACAATCGGCGACGCTCGCGCGTTACTTGCACCAACAGGTGAAACGCAAGACTTCAATTGATAATGACTGAAATAAATACGGAGTGATTGCAATATACGGGCTGATTATCTTCGGCAGACTTTCCACATTGTCTTTTATCGCCTGCGCAGAAGATTCGACGCTGACCGGCGCATAATAAATTATGCGATTCGACGGTTGAATTGTAGTTTATTAATGAAAATAGAAATTTTCAAAATAGGTGAATGATACATATTGCGATCGCGAGCCAAGGTCATGTACCGGCGACCAAATATAAAACAAAAACAATATTTAAAGCGGTTTTATTTTATTGCATTCTTTTCCGTGAATTTTGACCTCTGCGTTTGTTGTCACTTTTATGATATTCTGTTTATATTATTCCGGATAGAAATTTGGTTCATCATTGTTCAAGTAATAATCAATAAAAAGGAAATGAATATGAATATAATTGAATAAAATGTTTCGCCGGTTTGGATGCATTTTATTCACGGTGCAACGATTAAACAAGATTGTCAATAAAAATGATTAATCTCGCGTCGCATTGACAACATTTATTTAACTCGATTACACGAAATTGAACTAATGAATCAATTACTGTAATCCGACTGGCTTTAATCTCGCACGTATCGAATTTTTTCAACGACATCGGGTCATTAAGTAGCATATGGACACAAGTGTGTACAATGAACCGAGATGATGCTGCAGGAGCAAATGAATAAATACCGAAGCCATATTGTATCTGTATGCAGGTAGCTTCGCGATAGGTGGGCACGTGCCAAAATAAATAAGCGAGCAACGTGGATTCATTATTTCGACGGCATTTCACGCAGCTTGTTGCGTGAACATGGGGGAACTATTTGGTGGGGTTTGTAACGCGACTTTTGCCACTTACCCTCCGAAAATTCACGACTTCTTGAATTGTGCTCTAATATTAACGACAGACGGAGCTAATTGTTCCGGCGGTCGATTAGTCACGGAGCGTCGTCCACGCCGATGTTAATAATTCGAAATTCAGATTTTACAATCAAACTCGAAGAAAACGAAGTTTAACCGAGGTGGTTTTTTTTTCCTTTTTTTTGTCACTCGTGCTTGAATCGTGCTTATGTAGGTATTTTATGAGTGATTTATTTTCACGCATACATTGAGAGTCTGTTATGTCCCGGCTTTATGATCGAGTTTGTTTACGTATTTAGGGGTCGTTTTTATTTACCGGATTTGTTATTGTGGTTGGAAACTATGGGGCACAAAAGTTCTTTCGGATGAAAATTCGGACGTTTTGTGTTTTTTATATTCAAGGGAGTATATTATTGTAATTGTTTGATACTTTAGTCCACCTTTAATACTAAGCAAATTATACAACAGAAAAATTTTATGTTGGACCACATTAAATTTGAAACTAAAATATATTTTTATAAATATTTTTTTTCTTCGCTGGTATAATTAACTATAATTAATCTAAATTAAGTCCTCCTTGGTAAATAAGGTTTAATTTGGAAAACAACTTATTATCTAGCACAAAGAGAATATTAATTAGGAAATAGTAAACAATCATCATTTCCATTCATCTTAATTCGTAATAACTACGATACCGGAAGTAATAATAATAACAATAATGATATAATCATAGAAGAAATAATAACATTTAATATTATTATTTTGAATTGTGAAAAATCAAAGTTTGTTTATTAACAATAATATTTGATTTTAAAAATCAATTAAAGTGTAGACTTTGTAAAAGTTAGGTCGAAACTCTGAAAGTCACATTTGATGTTTTCGATACCATGCGAATTCAACCTTTTAAACTTCCACTGCATTTGTTTAGTAACAAGAAAACCTAAAAGTCATTAACTTGTTGATTATATATTACATACGAAATAATAAACCAATACATGGAAATAATATTTTACCGACAATGTGAGTCATTTGCTCAGTGTTAACAAGATATTGAGAAAAATAAACCGAGAATTAAATTGTTCAGAATTAATTTAGGGGTTATATTAATAAGGGGAAAACTTTTTACGTATAAAAATATAAATTTTATGATTAACTATATATGGATACTTAATTTAATGTCTCTAAAACCTAGCGTTGTGTAATATATATATAATATTTCTAAGCTTATAATCAACAACAAAAAAGCAATTAAAAATTTTGTTTATATAGAATACGTTTACATATATGAGCGTAAAATATATGTATTTAATATTCTGACTAAATAGAAGTATATTTAATGTGTACAAATCTAGTAAAAAAACGTTTGTTAAGTCATTTGTACATTCATTAAGATAATAATACGATGTTTTATTAACATTAAATATACGTCTATTGGACGATATAAAAACGTTTTGTTGACCTCCCAACGTCCATTGAATGACCTGTAATAAACGTCAATACAAAATTTTGTTCTGTATGGGTTATACAAAACAGATTATTTTTAATAATAATTAACATTATTATAATTATGATATATAAAAAAATAACGAACCTATTTAAGTTACTATTAAATTTTTTCGTTTGATAATATTGATATATATACTTCACAAATGATATTTATTTAAATGAAGGCCATTTTATTTTGCCTCAATTAAAAGTAATCCCCGTTTTTATATCAGAAATTATTGTTCTTTGATGTGTATCTGATGATACAATTTTATGACAAGAAGAATTTCTTAACTTCAGTTTCTTGCTAAAATAACATTAAGAATTAAGATGAAATAAAATTTGATTTGTCTTTTAATTTGATATGCTAAATATATGTCAAATTAAAAAACTATAAAATGGAATCAAAAACTATCAAATCTGATCCAAATAAACAGGAATATAAGTGATGATAATAACAATTAATAATAATAACATGGAAATCTTAAAAATCTTATAAATTAGTAATGTATTAATAATCTTAATAATTAATAATTTCATTATTTCATTTCATTATCATTGACAATTATTTAATAAAAATATTAATTTTCTTTAAATTACTTAAATTCGTTAATTATTATTCTAATTGTTAACAATCACACGTGGTATAATAATTTAAATTTTTTGAAGTTTTAAATTAAATCTTTTCGAATAATTTCGACCGTACAAAAATTATAGTCCAATAGACCAAATTTTGCGGTGCAAAAAGAACAGCGCACAAAATAATCAATATCTTACAACAAATGCGACATTTATATTTTTTCGCGCACCGAATGCCGACGGCTTTCCGTTGGAACTGGAAATCGAGGCGCAGAAAAAATCTGCTAGCAGATGCACAATGAGAGTCGATAATTAAAAGGCAAATTATTCGTCGATGAGCAACTGCGGAATAGAAAAATAAAAACGAAATAAAAGTTGCTCATTTTTAGGATATTTATCAAACGCGCGGCAGATGCGGTGACAACCACCTGTCCTGCGTATGCAACTACGAATAGGCATTAAGTTGCAAGTACGCCAACAATCATACGAATATGCACGGTAATAGTACGCAGGTGTCGCGTGAGTACATTGCCAGGGTCTGAATTGTTCATCTTTCGACTTGGGCTTTCAAACGTCAAAACTATTTAAAATAAGGGAAAAAAGAAGAAAAAAAAACAATACGACAGTGGCGACCTGATTTCGTCAACGGGCGACGTGACTCGAATCTCTCATTGCACCACTTAAATTCAAAGAAACGTTCAGACTTTGTGATTAATAGACCTGGCTATATTATTTAAATCGCGAAAGTTCTGTCATCTACACGATTACATCTTTGTAGTCAGCAAATGAAATTGTTCTCGAAAAAGAAAAAGTATTAGCATGAATGACATTCAATTGATCAGTGTAAATATCATTGTTTTTATATTGTAACACTGTTGACCTCCAAATACTGTGAGAAATTGCTATTTTGAAATGTAAAGTTATAAACAATAGGGATAAATTAGTGAAGGTCAATGACAAATCTTTAATTCCATACTTTGTTTATTATATTTATATTTTTCTCACAGCAATATATTTATTTGAAATATGCATTGCCATAATGCACAAACACTAAATTTATTCTCATCTTTAATATCAAATGCATCAAGTTTTGATAGACATAATAACAGGCGAACCGCGAAAATATTCCAGACACATTAAATCGTCATTGAAAGGAACAAAACAAACGTGTATATAAACAAGAAGCGAAAGCTCGCAGCGACGTCTGTTTTTCACTACAATCGCCGTGCGTTCCTGTAGCATTTAATGCGTATTGGATTACGCGCAATAAAGAGCTTTATGGGATGAGTATCCGCTTACTTGTGGGGGCAGGCCGCGTGCGCGTGCCAAAATGAAAAAACCGCGAAACGCTGTTTGCTTTGTGCAACCCCGCGCGCAATCCCAGCCCGACCGACGCGCCGTGTTTTTCTCTTTACAGCGCGCAAACTTTTCCTCGTCTCGGTTCAATATACTGTTACACGATTATCAAATTTCCGATTGTCTTTGGGTCCCGCAAAACCCGGCTAAATGAGCGCTTCAAAGCGCACCATACAATTTCACTCGCGTCAGTTCGGACGGCTGGTTTTCAATACCAGCCTCGGTCTCGAGCGAGCTTTCCGAGTCCGGCCGGATAAAAACGACGTCTTCTTTGCGGACCGTTTGTTGGCCCCCCGGAGACGACGGAGCAGCTCCGATGCGGTTCCCATAATATCTATTTATCACATCGAGGAAATCCAACGTCGTAAGTCCAACGTCGTTTCGTTTACTCTCGTTCGAAAGCGATGTTTAGCGACCGCCCCGTGGAAGAGGCGCTCGATGTGTCATGAAACAAAGAAACATGACGAGGATGGTGGTTTACCGACCGACCAGGTGCGGCACTCCGACCGCGAGATCGTATCCGAAAGGAAGCTGTCAAACATCATTTTGTTCATTTTATTCCTAACTTTGTATTTCACAATCAATTTCGCTTACTAACCGCTTCGATTCGCGCTTTCGGCAATTTCGCGAATCTTCGGTCGCCGTCGGCGGACTTCGCCCGAACACTGCGTGCGCGAGCTTGTTTGTATACACAACGTGGGCGCGCGATTTCATCTGAAGAAGATGAATGGTCGTTCGTACTCCTCGACGATGTTAGATCGTAATCAGTATTCATTGTTGGAATTGTAATCTGATCGACCGAAAGTCGTTTTCCATTTTTGACTAACGCTTCTTTTATCCCGGGAAATTCTAATTCGCTCTTTTATGTTTATTGCGCAAACTCGCTCGTGTTTCTTTACCCTGTTTAGACGCGTACCGACGTCGTGATAAATTTATTGTTATTATCGGTTGACGCAAATTCGACTGTTCCTGGCCTTCTGATACTCCGTCTTGCGGTTAAAGGTGCGCTGAAAATGGCTGAAAAGTAAAACATTTTTAACGACTCGCGATGACACCAAGGCAGGTGTTAGGTCCGGGGTGGTGGTCTATTTGTGTCGCTCGGACGGCCACTAAGATTGTGTTTGTGCATTTGAAACACGTCGAAATGTTCGCTATGCGGGCTAGCTCATTACTGGCACGAGCCAAGGCGCGCGCATGCATACGACAACCGGACTACTGTTACGATTATTATTATCATTGTTGTTGTTATTATCAGCGTTTAGATACGCCTCTTGTGCGAGAATACGTCTGCTGATACAAGCCTGGCTGGTAATTACTTGATTACGTTGGTGCCTTTCACCTGGTCGATAAAGTGTCATAGAAATTTGTTACGTTAATCGCGCTCTTACTATTGTCGTTCCACCGAATTATATGTATACAACAGTGGATAATCTAGCCGGCGGCACGCGAATATTATTAATTTGCGCATAAATGAAAAAGAAGATGAATGAGTTTTGAGTTGATTGTTACTTGCTGAAATTAGATAACGGTATATTTTGATCTAACATAATTGCGCTATTTATTTTGTCAACAAGGTCATCGTCTAAAATGTTATTCCGATGCGAGTTCTAGGAATGAGTGGGTTTGTTTATATTGTTGAAATACGTTGATTGTTGGAATTCACGCGGTGGTTTGTTATTTTTTATTGTTGCGTTTACGTTTTTATTTCATTAAATTAGGTCGAGCATATTGTTGGGTTTGCGGAGGACGTGTACGTGATTTAATTAACTGTTTACGATTTGGAATTTAATACATACATGATTAGTAAAATATTTTACAATGTTTTACAGAATAAATTGTATATAATATAAAATTACATTAATAAATAATATGGTAAGCACATGTATATTGTCAGTAAAATAAAACAATTGATTAATGTATTGCTACATTTTTGTCAGCTTCGAATACCATCCAACCCCGTAGAAAAGTAATCCGCGAATGTTGTTTGTTTATACAAAGTTGCAGGTCAAGGGCACACGAAATCGTAACAAATTGGCGCGAACGTACTGACGCTTTCGGTTAACAATAAATCAGATTTTTGGTCCGCGCCGGGGCCGATACAATTATTATCGAACGCCCGTTCATTTTTCAAGACATTTCGAGAAAGTTTATCGGCCGTGCGACTGACTTTTTGAATTTCGAAAGTCATCCGTTCGAATTAATCAGTCTTTTAATTTTCGCAGTTACGCACTTATCGTTCGCTCATTTCTCATAATGACAACATTAATTTCGTCAACGTACCAAAGTCATTTCAACAAGATACCGTTGAAAGGACATCCATTTACAAATAGTCCGCGATGCTATCAGATTGGCAAGTGTCGCAAACGAGAGCCACAACGTATGATACGTAATTGAATATTTGAAACACAAGATGGCTATCGGCTACATTTCCCACAAGCGGAGCCGATAATTGATGTACGCGAGATCGAGCGCAATCTGACGAAATTGCATTTTAATAAAGTCCATTTTCACCTGACACTTCGATTATACATTAATTGTGCATTTTTAATTCAATCCCATAATTTATGAACGAGCGTTGACGCGCCTATTTAATTTCGTCGCGAGTCATTATTTTTATTGCCCACGAACCGTCGCCATCTTGTGCTTCGCGCGACGTTCATTTAAGCCGCTTTCTTGTTGTAAAACACGACTGCGCCACACACACATACACCTCGCAGGCGAATTTCGGATTCTGTCGAGATACAATAATTTTGTTTGATTCCATTTATGAACAAAAGACAGTTCACTGACAACGTTGCAATCGAATTGTATTTATTGAATGAATTTATTTATGTAATATTTTAATATATACATTGTTGCGCAAACATTTTATTAATTTAATATATTATTAATTTTATAAATAATGATGCAAAAGTTACAATCAAAATTTACAAAGTATTATTTTAGATTTTTGGAACAAAATATATAGTTTTTATAAGGCGTCCAGCCAATGGTTCATTAGAGACTAAAAAGTAGTTGCGCTAATTATTACACTCGCGTAACATTTTCGCGCCCGCGCAATACACTAATCGAGCAATTTTTAATGAATTAAAAATAATCGAAACGAATTAAAGCGTAAATTAATTCAAACAAATACGAGAATGAAAAAAATTTGAAAATATAATAATAAAATGAAACACGCGTATTTTATACCACTTTAATGTTGCAAAAAAGTAGTACCAACATTACAGATTTGTTTAACGTCGGATGTGTAGCAGATCAAGCTTAATAGCGTTTATTTGCATCGATCTTCTTATTTCACGTAAATTTATGTTTCCTGGGGAACGTGAAGTTAACTATTTCGAATTGATAATGAGCGAATCCGTGTGAAATGCGACACGTTCAGGCTAAATGGTTTTCGTTATTTTTCATCGATCGATATTGTTGAACCGAGCTTTTTTTCACGAAACGCAATTCTTTATCGCGACGTGCACAATGCTCGGCTAATTGAATTCAAAATTGCACTAAAATACATAATTTATTCGAATTGCTCAAGGCCTGTATTTTGCTTCGTTTTGTTGAGCTTCTCGCGGTCTCTTTCTATTCCAGCGACTGTTCATTCTTCGGCGACTCCTTTGCTCGGTTATTTTTTGTTATTTTTATTTTTTATTCTGGTCTTTCACACCAAGTCAGCTGTTAACCCGCTTTCGTTCGTGTTTTCTTTATTTTATTTTTTTTAATTAATCCGTGGGTTTTTTTGACGACTATCCCATGGTTTCGTCGGCAGAATATGTGGGCATAGTCGCGTGCCAATACCCCCACTCCCATTTAATGTCAAGGCTTTCAGCTTTGTAAAAGAATTATAAAATAATAATTTCGATCATTTTACCTTGTTACGTCGTGGATTATCGAAAAACATTCTCGTTAAGTATAAAAGACAATTATGTTTCAATTCTTGGCTTATTAAGATAAACAAATATTCAGATAAAACAATCTCGACGGACAAAATTAGAAAGCTTTATGCTTGTTCGCGTTGAAGTTAATTAAGGTTAATAATATAGCTCTAGACTTACGCTAAAATGAATCATAAAGTGATCGAGATATTTATCCAATGGCTGTAATTGTTGACACGATAAACAGTCGTTTGCTTTGATTGATATTGAATTACTATTGAATTGATATTGAATAATATCACAATTTTGCGCTTAACAATTCGTATCTATTATAGAATATATTCAAGATTAATTGTCGTAAAATTAAGTTGTATATTACCTTTCAAACAATTGAAAGATTATTTAATACCAAAAACAAAAACATTAAGATTCTTTCTTAGAAATAATAACTTTATAGTAAATTTGTTTACCAATTTCTTTATCCTAAATTTCAAATCAATTTTACGTTGACCTTTATTGTTTACAATGCAACGCTTTTCCAACCTATTTCGTTCAATACAATTTTTCGCCGTATATCCTGTTTACAAACATCGATAATTTAAATACATATGTATACAATTATTATGTTACATTTCAATAACAATCGTCACCGGTCAATAATCGAACAGCTCCATTGTTGTGTGTGTTTAAGACGCCCAAAACAATAATGAATAATGAATCGGTTACATTTTACGAATACAAATGTAACACGTTGACGATTTGTAATCAATCGATTCACAGAATCGAAATATGCTTTTGCATCAGATGTCGAGAAATCAAGATAGTATCCGCAACGTTAGACGTTTTCGTGTATAATTTCCTTTTGTTGGCACGTGTGGATGTAGATAATGTTTGTGAAAAGGAAGAGAAAAGCGGCGTAAAAGAATGCTCCATTATTATCTGATCATAATCGACAGGGGGCATGCGACCATTTGGACATCTTCATCCGAGAGTCGGCTCCAATTGCATAACCCCTTGGAAATAAATAATTTTCGGCCACGATGCTATCTCTCGTTTGACACGACATCTGCCCGACCAATAGACACACCAGTGTCTTCTCAATTCTATCGCTTAATAATCTTTGCGCGGTACCCAAATTCAACGCGCCTTTTCACACTCGCGCGCATTATTTACACCGGCTTTTCACCGGTTCGTTCCACGAAACGTTGGCGATGGCACCGGTCGGCACGAATAACTCGAAACCGTGATATTGTTTAACTTCGTAACCTCAAATTGGGCGCGTGCTGCTTCTCCGCAACTAATTTTTTTTGTCACCATTTATCGGTGTCTAATTACATTCAAGCCCGATAGAATCTCAAGATCGATTAATAATCCGAAAACATATTTATCATTTTTATTGATCCTTTGATGTGAAATGATTTTTTTATGTTTACAATAAGCCGATTAGGTTGTTTATGATGTTACTCAATTTCAAATGTCATTATTTCAAAAAGAAGAAAACTTTCATTCCTCCCCTCCTTTTAGATGTGTTAATTTACTTATGAATCTCCGTATTTATTTTGTTGTCAAGAATGTAGTATGAAGTTAATTATTTTTAAATTAAGTGACAGTTAGATGGTTGCAGAGATGTGTGCTTTGGATGATGATTTGTGAATAAAGAACGAATTGTGTTTGGTTGGTTAAAATTTACTGTATGATAAATTGTAATCATAATATAAAAGGAAACCCGTTTATTGTCGTATTTCTTTAAATTGATTGTTGACATGCATATTTGTGACAAGGACAAGTTTGTTTATTTGTGTTCAAACAACTTTAAGGGGTAATAATTACACAAAATATGTAAACAAATAGATATATTGAAGTATAGGCCGATTGGAGAAAAAAATATAACATTTTTAGTATAACAATACATTATTATAAAAATAATACTGACATATAGATTTAAACATACAAGTTAAAATGTAATATTGGCAAACTAATTCGTAGACGGTAAAAAGTCTTCACGAATTCGATTTCTGGGTGCAATGTTGTCGTTTACATTATTATATGTATATGCGAAACAATCAACGTCATTGAAGTTGATTGTATGTGTTAATAAATGATTAATTTACAATTAATTACAATTCATTAACAATTCTTGTAAATTATTATTGTCCCTTCGGCAATACTTCGTCGAATAACTACGCTCACGAATTATTACGGCAGTTTCCCAGCTGAACAAATTGTCGACGTTTAAAATCCCATTGCGCTGCGACACCCAAACCCTGTAACCGCGCGTCACCGAACATCTGATTAACGCGTACCCCGGATTCCGTCGCGAGATGTTACGCCGGCGATAACGCGGAATTAATTCGCCATATCTTTTTTCTCCGCACGTCATCGTTCAATATCTCTTATCAAAAGCTTTCCCTCGGCGAAAGCAGTGGGACGTGCACGTAACAGGAACGTTAATGATCGCGAGCGTTATACTAAGGTTTGAAAAATTCGACCAATTAAGCAGAGCGTGCGCGTCTTATTTCAATTTCGGTCTGAGCTTCTTGATTGATCGACGGACCCCCACGTGACGCAGTCCGTTCCACGGTGGTCCGGTTCCGAAATCGTGTCAACTATTGACAGCGCTTTATTGACGGGCCGTCGATCGGCGAGGTATCATTTGTTAGCTTCACGCGGGGCCCGAAAATGGCGCTTCGGGACCCCGGACTATTGTCGCGCAAAGAAAGTGTGACGACGCGGATGCGCCAACCATGACGGTCCTTCGATTTGTTCTAGACCGTTGACTCTCGGTTGAATGAACGAACGCACCCGATCGGACTACGGTTCATTGGTTTCGCGGGCGCGAGACAAGGACAGCGCACGGCCACAGAATATGCGCAGGGAAGGAGAGAGTGAGAGCGAGAGAGTGCCGAGAAGTGTCAAAATATATTGGGCGGGCTTGTACCGTTGAATGGTTTTGAAGGATGAAGTGCGACTCAATCAAAGAGGTTGACACTTTTTAAGGTAAACTGGGTTAATGGCGAGGAAGAACAAGGAAGTACCCGGACGACGCAACATCGTGTTTAGCGGATGATTTCTATTGTCGACTCGGTGTAGATGCGCAGTGCATTAAGCGAGACGACGGTCATTTTTCATCATTTGTTGGTGGCGCGCGGGATTTCAATGGCGGGCGACGGATCCGGCCGATTGTTAATACGAGTAAGGACTATTTTTGTTGGCGAAGGTACATGTCCGAGTGGCACTTTGAAAGACTTCTTTATTTGATTATAAATGAAGTTTTAATGCCACTGATCGCGATGTATCAGGTTGCGATCGATTTATCGAATGACGTATGTAGTTGTGGGTGATAAATAAGCGGAATACATGCGTTGAGGCCTTTGTCCAGGATGTTAAAGAAATACATTTTCAGGGCTTTGCAATAATGCGGGGGAAGGGGGGGGGGCTGTTTAGATATTTCGAACGGCTTTTCTCGTCGAGATATGAAACAACTTTAGTTGTGCTCAAATTTTTCAATTTGTAACATTATTCTGTTATGCGTGCGAAAAAGAAGAGATTTTAAATTGTTTTACATGTGACTTTGTTGACAGGAATTGATTTTAAACAGTTATATTAATCTTTGTATAGTAATATTCCACATAAATGTTACAGCAATGATACACTACGTTAGTGTTATGCTATTATTACGTTGATAATGTAAAAGTAGTGTAGTATAAATTCTTATTTATATGTTAATATTTATATAGAGAGTAGTAGTTAATTTTCTAATATCTTTTATTAATTAATTATTTACAGAAAATTGGAGAACGCTTTTTCTAACGGTAAGTCTATATTTATATTCTTGAAACTACACTGAGAAAAATCAAACATGAAAAATTACTATTTATAATACGGTCTTGGAACTACAGTACATGCATTGCCCACTAGTTCAAGCAAATATACTCTCTAAATTTTAATCAGTAAAAACTCACTGAAAATTGTTTAAACAATGAATGTTAGTTGATTTATAGTGAGTTTTACTGATTCAAATTCAGAGAATATATGATTATTATAATATAATTTAGACGGATATGTTGCATTATTTTAGAATCATTTGAATTGATTTAGAAACTAGTAAGTTTCATTATATTAGCGTTATATTATAATTAATACTCGGAAAAGACTTGGGGCAAAAATGAAATATGGTTTAATGAAAGCTATTGGGGGGTGAGAAATTTTAAACCTATTATTTTAAAATTAGTAGGGGGTCTTCTACTAAACGGTGATAGTTAATGATTGGTCTATTTCCTGTCTATATACAAGAATGTAAAAAATGTGCGTCAACCTATGTCTAAACATTTATAATTTAATTTGTACTTTGGGGTATAAATGAATGCATGACATTGATACTTTTAAAGTTTTGTGGACTTTATAATGATATAAGAATAAATCTGACACAGATTGAACTCATTTGAAGAAACGAAACATTAATCTTGGGTAGGAGACCTGGCATTGTGTCAGTTAATGAAGTAACATTTTAAGAAAATATAGATAAATTATGTAATGAAGAGCTTTAACTTTATAATTTCTCACTTCACATAATTTCTATATTAAGGTTAAATCAATTATGTTGTTAGAATTTAAGTAATAAAAACATTTATAACTGAGAGAATAGATATTTAATTCAAACATATTAATATCATTAATTTTCATGAAAAATTGTATTATATATTTGTTTAATTAAACATTTTTATTCAAAGAAAATATAAGTTTTTTTAATTCTTTATACTTAAATTTAAATATTTTGCTTTAAATTAATTAAAAAATTAAATTAATACTACGTTTTAATTAATATAATTAAATTTATATATGTACTCTCTAAATTTGAATAAGTGCATATTCACTTTTCTGTAAGTGGCCGAATCTGGACTTTTTCAATAAGTGTATATTTACATACAATAAGTTAAATTACAACAAAATTCACTTATTGTAAGTGAATA
>JABFQC010002922.1:0-15044 GCA_022817085.1 Psilanteris sp. ZL-2020
GTTCTAATATTTAAAAAACATTCGTTTTTATTCATTTCATGCAATATTTTTATTTTCTTTAAATTTAATTAATTATTGAAAACGATAGATGTATGCTAGGAATATTCGGAGGATTTTTAAATACTAAATGTAGAACGTATGTCGTGTTATATATATTATATTGATTTTATAAAACTACATGATTTTAATGAAATGTCTATTCTTAAAAAACTAAAAGGAATTTTAAGTATATAATATTTATGTTTCTTAAAAAATTGAATGTAAATATTTCCTTTATTTAACCGAAGTTCGGTCTACATAAAACATTTTAAGTTTACATTAATCAGTACATGGTTGACAATCAGAGTTGTGGTAAATTTGTGGGTGAATTTAATGTGATTAGGTCTTGTCGTAAAAAGTCTTTCATTTAAGTCCAATATATATCTCAAAGATAAAATTTTCTCAGTTGATTACTCCGATATTTACGAATATTCTGTATCTCTGAAGATAAAACATTTTAAATAATTTTCACCAGTTTGAATTTTCGACAAAAATTCATATTTTTAGACATATAATATAAATATTGCTAATATATATGCGAAATAAATTATATTCTTGCAAAAACCATTCAGTTAACGATTATTGGAAGTTACATAAATATTATTAAAACAAATAGTAACTCGCAAAAAAAAACAACAAAATTTCAGTTAGAAATTACAAAACTTTACAGTAAACATCGATGCATTTCTGTAACTATAAACCAATAATTACACACCGGATTACGCATTGATAATTATTCAGTCTAGTAATGAGAACAAAGAGTAAACAGAAAAAAAAAAACGACGCACGCGTATTTTGACAACATATTTTTGTTGTCAAACAAACAACATTTCTTATTACAACACAAATACAAATAAATGTTTTTCCATGAATAATAAATTTTCAATGTTGCAAGCCGATTGTCGTATTGAACTGATTGATTGATTTTTTTAATCTTGAGTTCGAGAACATTCGACCGAAATGCCTCAGGTGTTTACTATCGCAGCCGAGAAACTATATCGAATAAACATTCTTCCTCTTTTGTGAAAAAGAATTGTCGAGATTTTCTGCAAAGTAACTGAAAATGAATGCATTGGAATGTTTCACATTTCGATAAGAAACGTTTTATATTAAATTGTTTCAAATCTTTAATATTATATATTAGTGTACATATTGTTTCAAAATTATCCACTAATTAAGTTGTTCAATGATAATATACGTTCACTCTATTAGCTAAAGTTCAAATATGGGTAATTTAACAAACGTTTATACAGTTGTAGCCGGATCTATTAAGACGTCTTTACAATTTTCCAAGTCATTGGTTCAACAATTTCATGGCAAGAAGTTTTGCGCACTTGAGAGAACAGTACGCACTGATTGGATTACACCATTAACTGTCCTCTGATGACCACTCGACACATGTCTGAGTGTTTCCCAGGGATTTATAGGATTGTAAAGCATTATTTGATTCCTACTAATCCACGTCTAACATCAATATAATCCTAACTTAATGATACTTATTGCAGTTCAAGTTCTCCTTCAGTAAAACAAATAAACTGAGGTATTAATACGGTTAAATGTTGTGAAAATAATTTATACTTTATACATCGGATAATTATGAATTTCACGACATTTTATAGTATAATACTTGTATTTTTTATTTTACAAAATTATATACAAATGGAATACAAATATTTTATAAATACTTAAAAAATCCTTAGATACTAAGGTCATTATTTATATAAATAATCTAATAAAAAAAATATATATTTAATTTTGAATTTAAATAGATGAATATCTAAAGGTATCCTTTCAACTAAGTTGGAATTTGTTTTATTTAAATGATAAATAACACAAACGAAAAATATTAACAAATTGTCATTACAGATTTAGCACTATTGTCATAAATCAATTACCAAGTGTCACGTTCAATATGCAATATGTACGAATGAATATATATATATTAAATATATAGTTAATTTTTATTAAATAATATTGTCGCCTGCCTAAGTACTTACTAATGTAAAAATATTTGTACTTAAAATATATTACAAACCAATATTTACAGTGTATTACAACTTATATAATGAAAATGCAGAAATTAAGTTACATTTGTTGTATAAATTAGTACTGTTTTTATTTAACTCTGAAATCTGGTTAAAAAAACGTTTTACTACATTTATAACATACACATACATTCTGTTTTTTTTATATACTTATATTCTGTTTTATGACTATTTTTATTCTACACAAAAGCAGTAAAAATAACCGTTTCGAAAAGCTTCCAGGGAATTAATTCAGTAGGAGTAAGTAGGAGTAAATGATTTTTATTCATTTTGTACAAACTAAATGTTATTAAATACTAAAATTGTGAAACATCCTTTCTTTCTTTGATTGTCAATTTTAAATATGTGAATCCATTGACGTAAAATACGTATTTTACTATGTAAGCATAATGTTTTTAAAATTAGATAAGCCCTAAGCCAAAATTTAATTAATTTAATTGTTAAAAATACATTATTTTTCAATTATTTAAAGACGTTCTATTAACAATGATGCATAATATGAAAGAGCTAGTAAATTGCGAAAACTTTTAATTAAAAACTTGATTATATAATTGGAGTGTAACAAGAGTAATTGTTCTGTGGAAATAATAACTTATTTTCCAGTTGAAATGTCGCTAGTTATGAAATTTGAGATCGATACCCGAACCGTAGTTTAATGATTCGCGGTTCCGTTACAATTTCTACGCGGCCTTAGTTTACAAAGTTACGACCTGCCGGCGAAGTTTCACGAGAAATAGAAGCTGATCAAGGTGCGGAAGTAACAAGGACGGTAATGGTATCTGCGTTGCCGTACAATCAGCTTGACCAAAGGTACCTGTATTCTGCAGCCTCTGTATGTTATTATGGTCGATTTCTGCTTCGATTCCGCTCCAGATGCCTGTTTATTATTGCTTTTTGTTTGTAATTTTCAAACATTTTGATTGCATTGCGCGTATTTAATCAAACACAATAAACAAACTAAATTTCAAGCTTGGTATAAAGTTGTTAAAAATAGATTATATTAAGAAATGTATAATTACTCAATTTTATTTGCACGTTACATTAAAAAGTTAATTGCAATTTTTTTACACAAATTAAATCATTAAAAACATTTATACGCAAAATAATTTTATTTTCAGTACAAGAAAATTAAACGTTGTTGGCATTGTTATTAATATTAATAATAAACTAGAAACAAATCACACGTTATCCTTTATTTTCAAATGTAATATGCACGCGTACACACAATTTTGTGTAAAAATGCAAAGCAAGCCGTCAAACGAAAATCGATCATGAAAAATAATGATTCTGGTTCAGCCTCCTTTCTTTATAAAATTAACAAAACGAAAAAGGAGCGAAGGTTATCTGCAACAAGAAAGTAAGCTATTTCTACGAGCAAAAAGTAAGCTCTTGCTTTTCGTACACATAGCCTTTTCCCTCTGGACTTTAAAATCCATGAAAGATTTAAGAGAAATCTGGCAACGTTATCCTAGTAAGATGTTTCGTCTTTCCAAAAAGTAGCGGAACTTTGACCGTCCTCTTCGACAAGCCATTTCTTTTCACGATGACGCATGTCGTATTTTATAATTGAACGAACCAGTGTGAAACGGAGACCAAAAAATACTGGATGCTACGTAATTTAATACGGACCATGGTTTGTAAAAATCTGTCAAAACGCTAATGATTTTTAGCAAGCCATGATATCGTTTCTGAATGATCGCAGGCTAGTAATTAGAAACAAAAAGGAATATTTGGTAAGTGGCAATATTTTTGTCAAAATAACAGTATACTGCACAAATTAAATTGAATTCGAGATACGGTGGCTGATAAATATAAGCCGTTATTTAAATTTAATAGTGTCTGCAGTGACACGTTGTGATATAGTACGAATTTCATACTGTCGGGAATTTAACAATACGAATAATATGTCATAAACACTTTAACGTTACAAAATCGAACAATTTTTATACGGAAAAGTATACTAATGAGACGAGCATTTGCAAAATATTGTTTCCTAATATATAGCAGAATAGCTTCCAGCTATTCATGCATGTAGACACTCAGGAGCATGTCTCTTATTAATTAAACAAAAGTTTGATGTCACTTTTGAAAAATATATGTTGTGGAAATCTGTATTTAAGCCATCCTAAAGGGCTGTAAAAGTGATATTTATATAATTTCTAATGTAATAATGATTATAAAACGTAAACTTACTTATATTATTATTGGTTCCAATATCCCACTTATGAATATATGATAATAAAAGAATTTTTTCAATACAATATACTGTAAAGCTACCGTACATTTACTGCGAATATGCGCAGTGCAATTTCAGTTTTTACGAATTCATATTATACTTCCATACATACAATATGTATTAGATTTACTTTATATTCCTATAAATGCACCATTCTGCCACAATTTTAAGAATTATTTATAAACTATGACGTCACAAATCAATTAAAATTGTATTCATAAACAAATTCAATATCTTGCGAAAAAATTGTAGTATCAAATATGTTATTGATATTATCACAATTGTAAGGTAAATTTTTATATGCGTAAACAAATTTTACTTAACTGCTCTGCGTTACTAAATGTAACGTTTAAAAATTGTATAAATGGATGGATATGTCAAAACAAATATAGGTTTTTTTTGTTTTAAAATGAAACGTTAAAATGAAACGTTAAAATAAAACTCCGCATTATAATAATACTTCACAGTTCTAAAATGTAATTGAAAATAAAACGTGCATCTTTTATTTAAAACTTTATGAAAAATATTTTATTTAATGCAAAAAATATTTATTTACAATTTTTTATTTTTACATTTGATGGGTATAAAAAGAATTATTTGTTAAAATAAATGTTTACTTTAAATATGCATCACGAATGTATTGATTTGAAGAATTTACATAAATACATGACTGCGAATGAGTTTTATTTTATCAATAAGCATTATGGACAACCACGAGAACATCACTTAAAGCGTATTACAGTATATGAAACAGCTTTTGATTTTTGTTAACGAAATCAATTTTTGAGTGACTGTTTCGAACGTATTATTGAATTAAGTTTTTAAATTATTTTTTGAATTCATAGATGCGATTATATAGTATTTAATAGTTTTATAAATTAAAAGAGTGCTTTAAATATGTCCGCGAGGAAATAATAGTCTTCACAGATTTGAGCTTAATAAATGACTATATTATAAACATTATTCAACCACTGCGAAAATTTCGAAAGTATATTATTTAACTTTGTATTTGCAATATTATAATTACATAGTTAATTATAGATTCTTGTTATATGGTTATAATACCTTGTTATAATAATTAATAAAACCTCATGTATCTGTATATTTATAATTTATTTATTATTAATATACATATAATCTTCAGTTCTCTTTAAGTTGGCCTCACTATTGAGAATAATGAACGCATATATATTATATATCCGCTATATATAGTTACTATTAAACATTTAATATAACCTATATTAATTGTTGTGGGTAATATATACCTTATACTTTATTACTAAAATTTTAATTTTAAAATTGTATTCAGAATATCCCTATCGTTACTTTCATTCTTAAAAAACATTTCTTTATATTACGGCGTTCTTGTTTCATTTCAAGTTTTTCGTAATGTGTATTCCATATTCCACTCCTAATATCTTACAGAGAATTTTCGAAATTTTACTTTAATGGTGAATTTTTAACTTATTATAAAATAAGATAATATTTCTTAACAAAAGTTTAAATTTACTATCATTATGCATTATATTTTTGTAATAAATTAAATGGAATGTACACCTTCATGAGTTTATGGAAGTAGTATTATGTTATCATTTGAAATTAATTAAGGCACAGGTCGGTATAGAATTTCAACATTCCTTTCCCCAAGGATATCTTCATATTTCGACTGATAGTATATGTATTTATGATAATAAATATCTAATAACTTTTTAATATTAATATATTAATTAATTCGATTATTTATATAAAGAACATGATAAAAATTCTGTCAATCAAATAAACTTATTCGTTAATCATATTTATCATGTTTTAATCTGCGTAACAGGTACTTATTCGTGTTGTTTCTGCACATTCTGTATTATTTGACTATATAAATAATATAGTATATCGTATATGCAGTGAAGTATCATTTGTTATGATATTCAAAGAGTAAAAATTCAAATTCATTTATAATGATTTTTTATATTTTTATATATTTCAATTCCGAATGTTCGTTTAAATTTGTAAACCCTCCTCGAGGGTTTTTTATAAGCTTTCAAACGAATGGAATGCATTAAATAATATTTACATGAATTGTTTCCTAATAGTTATGTAGAATCTTATTATTGTAAAGTAAATTTTATTTAATTAAAATATACATACAAATCTAAACATATATTACTACAGCACCATTTTAATACTACAATAAATTGCAATTAAAAATTTAGTCGAATATGTCCTGTCATGAAATCATACATTGTACGTTGGATGAGGTTAGTTCCGAGGTAAAATCTGGTATGCTCTATTAAGATTTCCCTCTTTCGGTTCATGGAAAGATATTATCAGATCTATATATACTATTTAATAGGATTTAATGTAGTTTGGAGTATTAATTATGACCAAATCAGGATATAAGTTTATTTTAGTACATTTAAATAATGTGTTCGTTATCGGAAAAAATATTTGGAACCTGAAAATATACACAATCAGAATATCACACTTAAACAGTAGTTTGTAATCGATACAACTTAGTCATGAAACTAACAACCAACAACGACAAAACAACAAATTTTAAATCAACTACACGACCAAAATCAAATCCATCTTGTTAACTCATCTTATCAACGAATGCCGTAATAATATTAGAACAAAATATTTCTCATAATTTGATCGTTGATTATTAACATCTATCAAATTAAAATTAAGTTTATATAATTCATCAAAATATTGATTTGTATTTTGTAACGGTAATAACAAAAAAATTTCTCCAAGCAATATATACTCTGATACTCTATTCTACCCTACCATCAGAATGTGTAGCTAGGGAAACCTTGGAATCTGAAATTTTTCTCAAGTTTATACACGGTGATCCTAAAGTCCTGGAATAGTTCAATATATGAGAAATATATTTTCGATCGACAAAATTAAACCATGTGCGTAATCTTCTTCAAAAAGTTATACATTGCTATCCCTTATGAACCCCACAATTCCAACTTTAAAATGTGAAATATGGGAATCTCCATTTTTTGCTAAATTTGATTTTTATTAAAAAACTAAATAAATTTTATCTGAAATTTTATTTAACTTTCTAATTTTTGGAAAATTCCTTGTTGTTATTAATGTAAAATAAATATTGTTAGTAATTGTTATTTTATAATAACAAATTTAAATAAAAAATATTTAGTTTTCTACATATCATTTCTTCAACGTATGAAATAATATACTTTATTTTAATTCATCAATATTCTTTCTTTTGTATTAATTGGAACTCAATTATTAATTGAGTTGAAGTAATCGCACTTCTGGAGACATTATACAGAAAAGTAAAAAACAATAACTAAGTATTTTTGTTATATTCAGGAAAATAACAAAAACAAAAACTAATTATTCATTGTTTCAACAAAGTTTATACAATACTTACTGCTAAATTTAACACCCTGATGTTGCAGTTTGACCGCAAACATAAGGTCTCGGTACTGCAGCTCAACCACGAAACTTCTCATGCCACGTCGATATCGAGCACCTGATTTACCTTAGGTACCTGATATTCCAGCTCCAAATCAACATCAAAGTCCCTAGGTGAATCTGCTTTTCTTTCGCTTAGTTCAATATGTTTGTCCTGCTAAATTTGATCGCACCGTTTTTTAGCAAAAGAAAGTAAACTTCATCAAATGCTTTTTCAGTCGAAACATTGAGTATTATTTATTTCATTAATTCCCCACAATTAGGTTTCGTTTCATAGAATTGCATATTTAAATACCATCTATAAAAATATATTGATATTTTACACAGCATCTATAAAAAGATGATTTTAGTGGTCACTCTACTTTGTGCATCTTCTGCGAAATCATCTCCCATGAATACAATTGCATAACAATTGACATATCCCAAGTAGAAACTCTAACCGGGCTTTCAGTGGAGCCCATTTTAGTGAACCTGAGGTACACCGATGTAGGCCCAGACAGGAAATATAACGCTAGGAATACAGAGGCCCCAGTTAAATTTCCAGTGTATGCCAAATAGCTGCCCGAATGAATCCCTTTGATAAATGTCGTTATCCAAATTTCTTTGCAAGTAATACTACCAATACAAACACTAATTAATATTTAATATTTTGTGTGCATAAATTTAGTTATTTAACTAAAAAAGAATGAAAAATGTCTTTTTCCATCAAAAAATATATAGACGCCGGCAGGATTTCACTAACAACTACCTAGAATAAGATACACAATATTTCCATGGTGTACTCTATGGATACTCTCGTGGATCCTAGTAAGATTGATCAATTCTAAATCCAAAATCGTATGTTCATTATTGCCTGCATGGGGCCCTATAAGGTTTGCCGTGTGTAATTACTAACGCAAACTATTCCATTAAAATCTTCCTAGGGCCCGATCAAAATATATGGTTGTAATCCAAACGGGTACCCCTTTACGGGAACAATGTAGGATAAGTCATGGAACGTCATTTTATGGTAATCCCGATTAGGTCCTATACATTTTGGCAGAATGCCCGATGCAATTTGTACTTGGGATGGACGAAGCAAAATATATTTAGATTCCATCTTATATTGAAATCAAACACTCTTGAAGGCATCTTCTATTATAGTTTATGTTGCCACATCTTTCAATAAATTCAAGTACCTTTAGGTTGTCAAATGTCCATCAACAAAGAAAGATTTACAATAATATCGTTAAATAATATTTTAGCACAAATATTAATTTTCTTAAAGATATTGCTAACGATGCTCTTTCATGCAATGAGGATTCTCAGTGATTTAGATTGTCTTCTAATATGTAAGTTATTAAACAACAGCTATCTTTACTAGTTGTATCACAGGTAGCTTCGTCAGAAAAACAACTCCAAAACAAAAATCGTATCTTTCGCGTTGTTCAATCATTTCTTCGTAATATTTCAGCCTATGATGTAAGTAGTCTGCAATAATTTATCGCAGTAATTTTATTTTATACAATGTAATGTTGTAATATTGGAATGATGATTATACTTATTGTAATAAGGACAGATGATTGTCATGTGTCTGTTTGATGAGTTGTTTTTTGACTTGTTGCAAGGATTTCCATGAAAAGCCCACAAAATTGGTTTTCCTAATCATAGATCATCTTTATTTGATCCAGTTCGTATAAAATGATTAACTATACGATAAGCAGTCGTTTAGTAATATGTGCACAAGTGGGAAACGTGTCATTGAATAAACTGACAAAATTGTTCTTAGACCTTTCCTTGTCTCTATATAATTGTATCATGGAAAGGACCCAGTTTACAACAAAAATGAAGCTCTAATCTCTATGAAAATGCACAACAAAATAAATTACAAAAATAATATAATAATAAGACAACTTTATTTTCCACGGATGTTGAGATGAAAAAAATATTGATAAATTAAAATTTATGTTACTTAAAAGAAGCTAATGTTATTATTATTTACATTTTTTTCAAACACCCATCACATCACCGTGAGAATATCGTGATAAAATTGGTTTTCATACTTAAAATCATTTTATTTTGCTTGCTGTAGAACTGCAATTACCCAGACAGAAATATATTATCAAAACGAGACATAGACAAGCCATGAGCAACGTTATTTTACAAATACTACAATGATATTTGTATAGTCAATAGAATCAGTAACTTATTACAGAGAGTATTTCGATGCAAATATAGAATCTGGTTAGATTCCGGCAATAATAATTGATATTTATACGAATATTTTATTTGTATAATACACAAGGTATAAATTATACATAATTATTTTTGAGAAGACATAAGTATTTTATATGTATATAAATATCCTATTAAATAGTATAAATGTAATATTGTTAATTATGATTAATGATATAAATATATTAATAGAAGTTATATATATTTTATATAAATGAACATCATAAAATAATTACGAATATATGAGTATACTATCGAAATTACTGGAGTTTGAATGAGACTGTTTTGCTGAATGCATTAGTAATTAATACAAACGAAGCTTCAATGATGCGTTTTACAAATGGTGTATAAATCTGCATGTGTCCGAAATAGAAATGAACTGGTACAAAGTAAAAGTCTTTTCATATGGACCGAGATCTCTTAACAACCATATATTTTTCAGCAGCATGACTTTAATGCTTTCACAGCAAATCATGCGCAGACTATGAAGTTCGCTTACACGGGTGCGTTCATACATATGTGGATATACAATGAAAGGAGCCAAGACACGGTATACGAGATGAGCGTAATACTGAAAGGATTTCCGCGATAAACGTCGACAATAAATCCGCAGCATGATTTGAGACTGTTATTTCTTATTTACCATGCTTTTTTCTTCATACACACGCTGCAATGGTTCAAAACACTTTCTATATTCTACTATAGGTAATATCAATTTACTTGCTTTTCGTACAGGTGTTTTTGGAGTATAATAATACATGACTCATTGCTATTATGTAAAAAAGGAGAATTTTATCATGATCGTTTGATGTCTACAATTCTGAAATTACGTAAAATGACAAATAAGAATTCGATCTTTACATTTTATTTAATATTAAAGATATACTTATAAATCAATAAATAAATTTATATATAGTATTAAATAATTAAAAAATAACACATATTATATCAAATTTATAAGGTAATATAATCTTAATATGTGACAAAATTTATTATGAATTCCGCACAATGAGAATAAAATTGTGTTCTTAACATATTTAATTGATTATTAATATGTAATATAAAAGGAGTAATCTGTTTTTATTTCTATAATTCACTTAATTTGTACAATTTTCATAGAGAAATGTAAAATAATTCAACGAAATTGTTTTAGAAATTTCCAGAATCGAATAATAGTTAAACTTGAGTTACTTAGTTAATTGAAATTTTGATTTCGAACAGGTTTGAAAAGTTATAAATAAATTATGCCTTAAAACCGATGCAAAATTAATTATTTGCCACTCACATTCAGAAAATTGGATTCGAATAACATGTCGAAGGAATGTCCAAAAATCCTATACTGGTATTAAATTGAATTACTGTTAATGAAAACTAATTGAATATTTTTAATTTGCTCGTTAACTTAAATTATTATACGATTAATCAAAATTAAATGATTATTTATATGCAAATTCAGAAAGTCATTTAAACGTCATTGGGTGATACATGTATATAATATAATTATAAAGGCGCATAATAAATTTAATTAGTGTATTATTATTATTATCATTTGATAATTCAGATATAAATTTATCTAATGAGATATTAATTTTGAGGCCTATACTCAAAACGATCGTCATAATTAAAACGGGCTTTAGAGGACAACGCAAAGGTTGTGCGGGTTTTGTTATTTTATTAGTTTTATTAGCGTTCAGAGGGCGGCCGAAGGCTTTTCCTTGTTTCCTAAAAAAAATAACTTTGCAAACACGTAACTATTAGGAGTTCAAATGGAGTTTGTCTTCAAATATTGTGAAGAGCTTATCTATATAAAAAATATAAATAAATATAAATAAAATAAATGAAAAAAATCACAGAATGCTTTATATCACTTGTGTAGTAATATAATTTAAATTATTGTAATTGTAACTATTTTTTAAATAACATTTTTTTGTTTTATTATAAATAACTATCTACATTTTTTACGCGTGAGCTACATTTATTGTATAAAATATTAATAAAAAAATGTATTACCTTTTAATCCAGTTTTGAATAATATTTTACAGTCTAATAAAACCAATTATAGTATTTTAATATACTACCCTTGAATTTGTTATAATATAAGAAGAACTTTTTATTGTTTCTTAATATGAAATTCAAGATTATGAAAATACAGAAAATGTGTTCTTATTTGAAATTACAATTTCTTCATAAATTTTAGCTTTCATATCTTTATGCGAATGTTTTAATAGACCGTTTTTGCATTTTATACTTATTTTTCATCATTTAAATAAAATTCTATTTTTATGAATAAGTAAATCTACGTTGTAAATTATAATAAATGTTGCATTTATTATTATTAAAAACATTAAATATCATTAAAATATAACACTAAATGTATTTAATACAAAATAAAACATGTATTATATTATATGTATATATATCTCGTATAAAAAATAATTAGTATATTATTCTTAAAGATATTTGTAATTTAAATTTACGTATGTCTAAATAATATCAATTTTAGGAATTTAGTGTCACACTAAATTTACAGTCAAGAAAAAATGGCAGATATTTTGAACGATGAACGAAAATCAACGTCAACCAATAATATCGATTTATATGCCAGACAGGAGACTTGCGAAGTCAGAACTACACGACATAAAACCAAGATCACCCAATATCCCTTCAATAGAACAATTTAGTCGAAAGTCATAATTCCACTGGAAAATAGTCGTCTTCTACGTGTTACGTATGTTGTACAATCACTAGACTATATATTCTATAGTGCTCATTATTGTATTGAATTTTTTTGGGGCATGCCATGCTCAGCATACTACATATTCATGATCGATTTACGACAAATGTGTTTCCACATTCCTCTTGAATAGTATACCAAAGAATCGAATGCCTTCTCAGTCACTTGAATGGGCCTGTCCCAGTTTCAGTATATACTCTACAGATTTTTCAGGGCATAGAGTCCTTCTACATATCTCGATAACATTGTTGGTTTCGAGGTGACTCCAACTACATTTACCAAAAGTCTAAGGTGTATTCAAGTGACTGGATTGATGGCTAACTCCGACAAATGTGCCTCCTGCGTTCCCGAGGTCACGTATTTAGATTGTATAGTAAATAAAAAGAGACTAAAGTCTTGGACCTTGACAAAGCAGAACTGTATCGAATTTTTTTCTAAATCTCAGAGTATGGTATTATATTCTGCGATTTTTTAATGTATTTTATGGTTTTTCCTTATATTCAGGATAATAAAGCAATATTTTAATAAACAAAGTATATCCTAAATTATTTCTTTTTATTTAAAAAAAATAATAATTACCTTTCTTATAAATAATATAATTACAAATTGAAATTCCATTTACCATAAAAATATTAATTTATTAAATCCTCCAGAACACGTTAAGAAATAAAACCTCCAAATTTTACTGACTTTACTTTGCACAAAAATGTAACTTTTCCTAACTTTCGACATCAATAATTAAATTGATAACAACTTTTAAAAATAGTAAGGTCTCGGAAAATCTTGGCTAAACCATTTTAATCACCCAACAGCCATCTATGAATTGATGGTATAATCCTGCATAAAGGCTTTCTATCCCCAAAAGCTTAACAATACAATGATGAATGTTATGAAAATTCATTTACAGACTGAGAGTGCGTTTTGTTGAAGTCTATGTTATATTGAATGACTGACTACTAACTTCTAAGTTAGCACCTTGTTTGAAAGTCTTATTATTAATTAACACCAATGTGACACCAATTTAGAAATTCAATCATCTAATTACTAGCAAGCAAATTTTAAGTGGATTTCCAAGAATTTATTAAATTAAAACGTAGTAGATAAGTCAAATGTTCGGTATAAAAATATGTCAATGTAAATTAGCACGAATGACTGACACTTCTGAGACCAAATTAACTACTCGTCCAATCTTATCTAACGAAATCTTATTGTAACTTTCTTTCTTTTCTAACATTTCATATCTTTGATATCAGAATTGTTTAATAGATATTTTTTTAATTGATACGAAGAATCATGTATCTGTTTATTCAATGAAACATATATAACTCAATTTACTTGAGATATATAGTATCTAATAATAATGGTATTGAACTATTAACAAATTTCTAACTCAAAATTAACGAAGTAATAGTTTTGTTCGCGAATTGTTTTTCCAGGGTAGGATTTTAGGTTGCATTGACAGTCTGGTCAGAGCAGAGGTCATTAGAAGCTAACCTATCATCTTAGCTACTGTTTGAGTTGAATGGAGTATAAAGTTTCATTTCCGCCCACAAAAACGTATATTCATTATTAAAGTTAGTGTCTGTTCAAAAAAGGTTTTCAACATTACCGTCACAATCAGTGAAACTACAGACATAAAATAAAAAATGTTCAACAATCATAATACTTTGTAAATCATGCATACTTGTTTTGAACTTTACACATAGTATTAATATATCAAAGAAACAGTTAATTATTTGCGAGTTTTTCTAGTTTTTATATATACAGTCACGACCCAATTTGGACGCCATGATGGTATATGTATTCACTGAATTAGAAAAACATTTTAACTACGGCAGCAAGACTATCACGCTATATCTTATCTTTTGAATAAAGTTTTTAAGGTCATTTAAAATATGTCTGTGTCTTATTCAGTGATTTGAGATTCATACAACTTTTTCTGCTTCATTCTTATAATCACGCGACACATTTCGTATATTCTTCTCTTTTATTGACATTCTGTTTTCTTTTTTTTTTTTTTTTTTTTTCAAAAATTTTTTTTTTATTTTGTATTTTAATTAAATAAAAAATAAATTTTAAATTTTAAAAGACATATCACAAACTGAAAAATTGTTTACGTATAAAGCCAGTTTAACAAATCTTCCTCTTATACACATCCCAGACCCCACGAGACCCCCATGAATCTCGTATGCCGCTTTCTGCTTGAAAAAAAAAAACAATGTCAGTATACGTTTAGTTTATCAGTAAGTCTTACGACAATAAGAGCACAATTAGTATTGTCATCTGTAATGATCAAATGTGCGAACAGATATGCACAACAACACTATAAACA
>JABFQC010002923.1:0-15041 GCA_022817085.1 Psilanteris sp. ZL-2020
AGATTTTTAACATATTTTATCCAAAATTTTAACACAAAACATGTTAAAAATTATCATTTTTCAGTCGTAATGCTCAATTACCATTATTCATGCTAATTTTTACTACAAAATTTCTCTCAGTGTATTTTCCGGAATTATTAGTTTATGAACAATTAATAATTTGTTAACGTACTCTTCATTATGTAAATAATGTCTCTGCTTGTGAATTCATTTTTGATTCAACGATTATCAACACATTTTTATAATAAGTGAATGTCTCTATAATAAATAAAACTGATTAAGTCTTTCCATAAGATAATCATAGATAAATGAAATTGAACTACATGCGATTTCTGGCTATGTGCATGGTTAGTAACGTTTATTTAGTTTTTAAATCAGATTACTCGATGGTTCCTCATGTGATTTTGATCTCTCTTCAACTGGACTTCAGTTTAAAAAATCCAGCTTAAGAACTTTCCTTTTCATTTTTAAATAAGAAATATACGTGCATATCAAGATCGCGAACCTCGAGTCACGTAAAGAACTAGTTTCGTAATCATATATTTACTTAGTACGAGAGCAACTATGACGAGATAAAATTTCATAATGAATGAAACGAAAAATAAACCGTTAAATTGCAAATTCGCGATCCACGTTCAAACTATTTATAAGGCATTCTAAAATGTTTTAGATTAACGAATTAAACTAGCTTTTAATTATTAATTAAAATATATTGGTGATTAGATACGAGTGACTAATGCATCACGTCGAACTTCAATTAATTAAATTGTGGAACGTTCTTTCCAGTACTGTGTATCACTTATGTTATAATTGGATATAAATGATTTGCATTAAATTGTCACTTAATGAAACCGATATTAGGCTTGTGATTTAAGAGAAATATAATCTCTTTCGTCGGAATGTGAGGGATCCATTTTCTCGATTTTCGCATTAATAACTTATTTTCGTAATACATTGATTTTATGATGTATCCTATATATGACTTTATTTAACGAAGTATAATTTTCGAATTAAAACTCGAACAACATTAGACGGGGCGGAAAATCAAATCTTACATGAATTGTATGAATTTATATTATTTTGCGCAAATGCTTCCTGGACTTTTCACAGAAGTTATTTATTATCCAGCAATGAAGAAGTTATAGAATAGCATTAAGTGGTACATTAAATATTTTGAATTGGAAGTTACGGGGGGTCCCCTAAAAGACCCCAGGTGTGGGTGGAGAACCATTATTTTCGAAGCCCGCATCATTATACGTGAAGTAACGAGGAATCATTAACAGAGCTGCAAACTTTGACAAATGATTTCAGACGTGCATCGTTGATACTTGAATGCTTTTAAAAATGTCTAAAAGCGTGAAATTATAAATATATTATAGAGGATTAACATTTCTCGAAACAAATTATTGCGTATAACTGTATAAATTGACATCGTTAACCTTGCGCAGCACCGATTTAATAACACAAATTTAAATGTATCGTCACACCGAGAAAAATTTATATTGAAAATTACTGTGCAAAACAGTATTCTGATGCGATGTTTGTCAACACATAAAAATGACCCCAAAATATGTAAACATTGACTATAGTTTTTACTGTGTTTTAACGGTAATCATTCTTTGTTGACAAACATCGCATCGAAGCACTGTTTTCGTACAGTAACTTTTAATAGAAATTTTTCGGAGTGTAAATATTCGATTTGGGGTTAAATATTTCCATTTCGATATATCGAGCGATGTGGTGACAATTGATTTCACGGCGATGCCAAAAGTGACTTTATGTTTGACGCAATTTCATGATGCATTTAATGATTATTCCTCTCGGCGTAACTCTGATTAGAAATCGGCGTCGGGGGAAAAACCGGAGACGAAAATCGCGAGTCGAGCAAGAAAACTTGGCATAAGTTCTCGGTGCAAGCGGACAGGAGTATAAACAACGCGAGATGGTCCCCGGCCACCCAGCTAGTTCGGCGTCCTTTCCATCCGGAATTCGGCGCGGGCCTCCTTGCTTGATATTCAAACTAATAAATTAAGAGTTAGCAGACCCTCGTATGAATCATCTAAAACAATAGAATGCAGACGAAGATGGCGCCTTCGTCCGCACACTCCACGTTTTACTGACAGCTCGATGAACTGCTGTCTATTTGCCGATATCTATTTTTTTATTTTTTTTAGTCTTTTTTTTATACCATTCTCGGACCGAGTTTACTTCCCGGGTTAAATTTATCGGAGGTTTATTATTTATAGCGAATGCGCGTCGGTGAATATTATTGATGATGTTTAGATGTAATGGTGTTTAGAATACCGAAATGATCGACGAATAATGACAGGGGAATAAAGCGACTCGTGTGCAATACGAAATTGTTGGAGCGCAATTATATCATAATTACTTGAATGTATGAATTCTAATTGATATTTTCATTAAAAACTGCGTGAAACGCATATTTGAATTATTATTATTATAAACTTAATTAATAATAAACTAAATTAGTTGTTAAGAAATTAATGGTTTAATACGATGCGAAATGTCCTAATGATAAATTTTTATTTTAATCAATAAATTAATACACGCAAAAAAATGTCACGTGAATTTCGTGTTTGGTTAATTAATTCTTGGACGGAACAATAAAGGTCCATTAAAAATTACTGAACTATACTATATAAATAGCTGACTTTCGGTATATAATACTGCAAGTTCAGTCATTTTTTATGGAATTCTTGTTATGTCCTACAATAACTGACATAAACAGTCATTTTTAAGTGACATTTTTCTGTACGCATGTCAAAAGTAATGTTATTACTAACGGTTAATATAAATAAATCTTTTCATACACGTTTATTACAAAATGGAATAAAAAAGTTTCTTTGATTATAATAAAAATGCTTAAAAATGTGTCGAAGTAGAGGAACGATCTATGAAACCCAATTAATCAACCTAATATTATTACAAAACAAACAATTGATTGTGGATAATAACAAGTTTATTATCACTGAACAATTGTCACGTGATTATTCTGTCATCGTTCATCGATCATTACTCGATCATTCGCCAATCCTCGCAAATAACTGACACAGAAATGAAATACCGACTGGTCAGTGAGAATAAACTCGAAAAGTGTCCCATTACCTAGTTTTTAGAGATCATTAAAATCGTAACATGATCAATCAACGATCGGAATTATTTTTGCTCAATCTGTGTCAATGACCCTCTCGAGCGGTCATACACCATTAACTATGCTTTTAATAGTTTTTAACAATTACATTCGTTTATATTAATCGCACCAACCCAATAACACACGCTTGACTTAATACGCGAATTGAAATCTACCAAGGACGACACCAATGCTGGAATATTGAAATCGCATTCTTACTGTTATTATGATTACGTGTTCGCCTTACTCCCGACCGTTCCCCAATCACCTACATTTTACCAATTCATGAAAAGCAAGTTACCGAAGCCTAGTTTTTCTTCCGCTCGTTCGATAAACAATTCCGTTCATGTGCTGCAAAAATGACCATTTATGCTCGCAAAAGCGTGAAGAAGCGCAGACGATTGACCAACACAACAGATCTGGTAAACGGCGACAATCGAAGCGTAAAGTTAACGCGAAACATGCAGAAACACCGATGCCCTCAGCGCACTGCGAGAGGAAGAGGCAGTGAATGACGCAACGGTTATAAATCAAGCCAACCGAACTCCAGATTCATCCCTCGGTGGTGCGTGACTGTGTCGGCCAACAATGACCACCAACCCCGCGCATTGACCACTCGAAATGATCTCCGGTCACAAGCCATTACCTTTTCATTTTAAACCATCCTCCATGCCCCGAACTCTGCATGCTCTCGATTTCCGCATTTAAGGAAAACATACATTTAGACGAAACTACCCGCAGTGCAACGCCGTTATTATACTAACGGGGGTGGATGACCTTTAGTAGATATAACTGGCACTCGTGTTCAATCAACTTTCTGTAGAATATAGCTGTTTATTCAATAAGAGCCATTAAATTGATTAAACTATAGATGTACTGATCGATCCTTGGTTTTATGGTTTTTGGTTTACCTGGGGATTATCTTGGCCAAAATAAAATGAAATAATCCATACAGAAATTTACAGTCGGCCTAACGTTGTAAAAGTTGTAACGACGTTGCTTGGAATTGTCGGGCCACACTCAGTTTTTCCGTCGAAATGAAACTACAAGCCAACGATGCCCAACAAAGTTTGGAAAACGTCGTTTACAACATTTTTCAAACATTTCTGTGTAGATACTGTTTCACCAATGTTACATCAATGTATAAGTGAAACAAAGAAAATGGAAAATAACATTAAGAACATACATTTTTATGATATAGTTTCTACGAGTCATTTGAAAATAACTCAATTATACTGTTTAAAAATACGCGTTTAAATCTGATAATACAGCCAGTTATCGATTAGAAGCAATTTTAAGATCATTTAGAAGTCATTTTAGATCGATTACGGATAAGATATTCTTTGAAAAAATCGAAAGTATACCTTGAAAAATGGCAACTTTGGTCAAAAAATGAAAAACTTTTCACCTATTATTAGCGTGAATATATGAAAAATAATGAGTTTAAAGTAATTTAAAATTTAAAATGGTTACGGTTAAAATTTATTCATCAAAAATACGATTTTGCGTGCTATTAGCAAGTAATTCATTTACAACAATTAATATACGTGTTTAGGGATGAGAATGCATTCAGTTATCGATCAGAAGTCATTTTGGACCGATTACGAAAAAGTCATTTTTTGTCATTTTTTGAAAAAATCGAAAGGGGTATGAATGAAAATCCATAAAAATTCAAAATTCAAAAAAAAAAAATAAAATTGAAAATTTTTCAAGTTTGTTTAATATCTGCATATCGACAAATGCACCCATTATTAGCATTAAAATACCAAAAATAATGAATTCAAAGTAATATATATAAGGTTGAAAATAACAACAATAAATTTTAATTTTTTTATAAAAATACGTTTTTGCGTGCTATGCAAGTAATTCATTTAAATAAAATACAAATACGTGTTTAAATATGACGATACCAATGTCATTTCAGATCGATTACGAAAACGTCATTTTTTGATAGTTTTTTATTAACGGGGATTTAATAACATTTTTAATATATTATATATATATAAGACAAATGATAATGTAAAGCGTAGTGCACCGAATTATGTAGTTTTCCACGGTACAGACGATATAATTATTTAGAATCAACTGGGCGAATAAAGATAGTCAGAAAATGATCACAATTCGTGGATGCAAATCAAATTCTTGGCAGGTTCAGATTCCAGTGTGTGTAGCGCATTCATTACTCGAAAATCTCCATGTCGTGTCTGTGGTTAATCCACAATTTCCCCTGCAGATACAACGAAGAACGGGATCCTTTCAAGGAAATTACGCAAAGTGGATACCTCCTTTGAATGTTCGCACGCTGCGTAAAAATGTGTCGTGCATAATACAAAGAAGGGAATCATACTTTGTTGCACACTTCCAGAACGAGTGAATCGCTAATTTCAGTTTTCAACTTTGTTGGGGTTCGCTTCAAAAAGTTGTGCTCGCTCCAAAATCAATGTCAATTCTTGATATAACGCAAAGTTAACGCCTGTCCGCCAGAAAGGCATCGTAAAGAGTCGTTAACGACTGCATCGGGACAATTTATGGCAATTTATATAATTATTTTCCAGGGCCGAGGAATGTTTTTGACATTTCACTTTATATAAATTTTATGTAAATGGATTTTTACATTTTAATTCAATATTAATTCGTATAACGAATATAATTAATTTCGTTTAAATTACCGTATCATAAATTTTTGATAAAATATTATAATCAAATACGATTTAAATACAAATGATTCAGTTCACATTACCGATTATGGTATTAGTTGTAACTCTGAAAAGCGCGGCAATCTATTTTTTTTTGTCGATTTAATTAATTCCTATGCAGCGAAACGTAAACGCGCGACACGATTTTTTAGTATATGGCAAAGCAATCCAGTATAAATTACTTTATAAATTGTCCCTTTTACTGAAATGCGTATTATGCGGTCCAGGAGCGCGCATCAGGGAATGGAAAGCCCGAAAATTTAAATCAGAATAGCCCGGATGCTCAACAATATGTTCGAATCGCATTGTTTGAGTTGCCTTTGAATTCGTATGCCCCTTTTGCAAGGATGCGTAGTATTATCTAACAGCCAAGGTTTCAGAACAACGTTACCTACTCAAATCGCACAAACTATGTTAAATTAAATCCAATTAAATTTGCCTTTCAACTTCGAATGTGAGATCTGCGAGTTTCATTTTTGCTGCGATGCAAAGGGTATTAATTATTTATAATTCCTTATTATTCAACTTATGTGATCTGCGTTACCTTTCATCTCTCGCTGCGCGGGATAAATATTTTTTTGTAGTTTTATACAATTATTGTTCTTGTCAAAGTTAGAGACACAATTCTGGTGTTTACACGAAGAAATCCGACTTGCGATTAATTATTTTGAATTATAATAATATTTTCTAAAATACAATATTAATATAGTAAAATGTATCATGACACATTTTAATACCTATACAGTATGCATCAAAATTGTAAATTATTTTGAAATTTAATAAAATATAATATTAAACTTTAAATGCTTGTTTTAAACACTTTTTTGAAAAGCAAGAGCAATATTATAGTATCTTATAGTAAATAAATATAAATACATCGTATAGACATTTTTTAAAATGATTAATGTTTAATCGAAATAAATTTGATTTGAATATTTATAGAGAAGTGAGAAAGAACATTGCTTTAATTTATTCTTTTACCTAAAAGTTTACAATTATTTATTTCTATTTTCAGGCGATGAAAGGAATATATATGTGTTGTATTTAATACAATGGTTACAATTAAATTACTATATCTTTTAATTTTTTAAACGTTATTGACGGAATATTATTTTGTATTAATTATTTAAATTATTCTTTGTGTTTCTTTAAAAAAAAACAATAAGAAACATCGCACCTTAACTTGGACCATTTTTGTATTTCATCATCATCAGAATTCCGCATTACTTAAAATCTTTATATTGTCGAGTCGATAAACATTATTATTCTATCAAAGAGTTTTACGTATCTAAGATTTAAACATTGACCGGCCTACTACAATTGGCTGAAAATTCAATTAACGTAAATTTGAACGCAGAACTAAACAGAGACCAGAATTCAATTTTCCCTTCGAAATAGATAGCTGATCAAGTATGGAATAATCGACCGTATAAAATTTGGTTTCAATCTCGTGATGTAATAAAAAATATTTTCTTCGGTCGCTGCCCACTTTTCGGATCTATCGGTTAATAAAGATATGCTCGGGTTAAAGTGAAAGGAAAGAAAAGCGATAGGAGATTAGACGAACAGAAATAAAATTGGGGGGTCGAATTATTGATTCATTAACCACTTGCTACGCGACAGAAAATCCCGCCGTATTATAATATAGCAATAAAAAGTATGATTATTTTTTATTCGCGGATGATTATTTCTTCGTCTAATATAAGATTTTTTTCTTTATTTCTTTTTCTTTCTTTATTTCTTTCTTTCTTTCTTTCTTTCTTTGACAACGAATTAAACTGTCGACGACGTGGTGTGTGGCCGTCGATAATTTCAGTGCACGTTTCATAACGATTATATTGTCGTTGGATAAGAGGAATGAGAAAAAAGAAGTATCAGCCAACGATGAAAGTTTTTCTTTACCGAGCGACGGCTATAAAATGTGCAATTCATGGATAATTAATTACATTGTTGTAAGAGAGCAAACTAGAATAACAATTAACGAATGACTCGTTATAATGTTGTGCATGCTATTATTGTTGGATTTGAGATTCAAAGTTTAAGATATTATGGAGCCTCGGTTTCAGACTGCGAAGTCTTATTAATTCACGAATGCGTGTAAATTAATGAGAATATAAAAAAAATGTATTTATAATGTTGTTATTTATAATCTTAAAACTTAAAATATTTACGCTTTTAACACCACATTTCACAACCAAAATAAAACAGTTTATAAATATTTAAAAAGTGCAAATGTTTCTATAATTTAAAAAATATTATCTTATTAAATAATTGTAGATGTTTTATCGTATACTATTAATTGTGTATACTAAATATCGTAAACTTTGTGTATATAATTATGTTCATTGTAATTAATTAAGCTTTTTACATTACTTGTATGAATGGATAATTGAAACTTAATTATAAAAATTTATTGCAAATGTAAGATTTTAAAATTAAATAAAAAAAATTAATTAACATATTTTAAATAAAATAAGTTGTTATTAATACTAATAACATATTAAATTTGGCACACAAATTTGAATAACGACATTTATTTAAAATCTTCTGCAGTTTATGATTAGTATTAGTTAATTAATATTTTGAAAATTCTTGTCTGTAACAATTCAAAAATTAATAATAAAAGTTTTTATTATATAACCATAATATAACATTAATACTATAAGCCGTTCTATAATTTTATTTGTAAATTAATTAAATACCCACAACGAAGTCAATTATAATTTTGTATTATTTATATGTAATAATTAGTTTATATGTAATATAGTTATTTAACTATAAATGATTACACCTCTAAAACCATATATCACAGTCAAAGATATACACTGATATAATAAGTTTTTATTATGTTATTTATTTTGAAATGTAAAATTTATAATAAATAAATATTCAATATAGATGATTCTGTAATTCCAAACGTAATAACTATTACAACGTTATTATTATTTAATACTTTGTAATAATTTTTGATTATAGAATTAAAGAATCAAATCATTTTAAAATCATTATGATTCATGAATTGATCTTTTAAAACCTGTACACACTAATTAAATATTTAGAATAAATTAATTAAAATATCATTTATTTTAATATACGTAGATATATGTATTAGTATAATGGTACAAAATTTGCTTTTATGTTAAAATTATCATATTACTGTATGTTATATTATTAATGCGCCAAAATATATCATTTAGGCTAAACTTAATACAAAACTTAACATAAAAAAATTATTGTTTTCATTATTCATCAAGTATTAATATGATTTTAATTAAAGACGTTTCCAAATGAAGTAATTCAAAATTGGTCCATATAATAAAATCAATATCATAATAAGTTGATTATTGTTATACTGAACCAATAAAGTTTAATTTCCCAACTCACATGATTAGTCTTATGTCTCATTTGAACAAATATTTAATTGCATTATTTAAGCATTTATATAAATTAAAAAAACCATTTTTAATTTACTTTATTTTCCCCCGTGAATGTTTATGACATATATAATTATTTATGTGATTTATTAAGTAAATCTATACAATGTGTTATTATGAGATAACTATGTTAAACGTCGTTTTGAATAGTATATTAACATCTTTAATTAATATAATTGTTTAAAAATATAATAGAAAAGCTATTTTTTATTTTTATTAGATTATTAATTTAATTTATTTTATTATTGAAAACGGTCAAAAATACATGACCGAAACGTATAATTAATATTAACATTATAATATACTGAGTATACACAGAAATTCATTATAATGAACTTTCATTTATGTTTATAAAATTATATTTTGTGAAGAATAATTTCAAGTAGATTAATTATAATTTGTAAAAATAATTATTTTCAAACTCACATTAATTTAAATGTATCAATGTATTTTTACTATTATACAATACAATTTTCATATGTATTCTGTTTTTATTTAATATATTCTACAAATTAACAAATACATGGTACTGATTTAATTGATTATTCGATCTAATATTATTGTATTATAGTGTTAACAATACAAACACATACGCGTTGAAATAAAGACAATAGGAAATTCTACTTAATTCAATTCGAATTTCAACATACGAATATAAGTCTGTAATGTAATATTAAATAAAAATTATACATTTTAAAAGGATTGTAAATAAAACATATTTATATTTTTTTATATTTACTCATATTCTTATATATTATATCTTTTATATTACGCACGGAATATGGTATAAACGTGTAAGGATATTTTATTAAATATTTATAAAATATAAACATTGCTATAACACGGTATATCTTCTTTATTAATTATATTAACTTCTTTATTAATTCTTCAAAGTTATATTATGCTTAAAATAAACGTGTTTTGATGCACGAAGTCTAAAAAAAAAAATACAAACAAAATTCGTTCACTGATGTGTGCACGCTTCCCGGAATAGTTCCGAGTCTTCATTAAAAATAACATAATCAATGTAGGTCATAATAAAGTCATTGTTTATATGAATAAATAATGTTAATATTAGAAATTATATTATTGTAAATATAATATATTATTTTTAAATTAGTGCATTACGGCTAATGTAAACATTCAATCTAATATAATAAATATATGTAATCAAATAAAAAAGAAAAAGTAGTTAGTTTTAGAACTAACTCAAATAAATTCGACATTTTTAAATTTAAATTTAAATTGATCTACTGTATTAATAAATGTGGAAGAGAAATATATATACAATAAATATACAAAAAACTGAGTATTGTAATCGGATGTAACAAATATACGAATATTAAAAATATATATATTATCAAATATATTAATATAAATAATTATTTTTAGACATTTTCAAAACTTGACTTTGTTACATATTCAAAACCCCATTGATTATTGCATAGAAAATATTAACAAAAATAAAGAAATTTTTTTAAAAAACAATACATTATGCACAAAAAAAGAACATTGATACCATTCAACGAAACAACAATTTTTGCTATGTATATTACTCAATTGTACTTATAAGAAAAGTAAGAATAACATTTTTATGATATATAAAATATAAATAATAATAATAAAATACTAAAAAAAAATAATATAAATATATATTATTCACAGAAACAAAAATATCAAACTATGGCCAAACAAATGGATCACGAATGATGTAAATATTGAGTAAATATATAAATGAAATCATTTTTTTAATATTATGTATAAATTTATAATATAATATTAACATTATATTTACAGAAAAAAAAGGTATAATTAAATAAAAAAATACCAAATTATTACCCATACGAAGATATCTTGGATAATTTATAAAAAATGTACAATATACTTATTCGCAAAAAACCTTTTTTTATGTAAAGACGTTAATGATAATATAAATATATTACAAGAAATAAGCAATTTTAATATAAATAAATACTTAGAAGAACAGGTAAATTTAATATTTATTTATTAAACAATATATAATAATATTAACCTACCTAATAATTTTAAATGCCATCATTTTTATTTATAAATATTTACATAATTTAACGCCTACATTTTTATTTCGTTGTGTGACGTCTTTTAATATTAATAACAGAAGACTCTCTAGTATTTTATTTATTTATAATTATTAGTGTTTATAACTAATTTATATATGGAATTACCACGGCGTAAAGGAATTTATTATATTTTATACCGATATATATTATCGGTAATATATTATTTATTTACTTATTAAGAAGACTTTTAAATGTAATGATCTTGTGTTAATTGTTAATAAGGAAAAGTATTATATGAATTGTAAGATATATTTCGAGATTCATTTGTCATCGTTGAACATATAACAAAAAATTTATTCGTATTTTATTTTTATTTTTACTTTATATAGCTATAATTTATTTAATAATGTAAAATTTAAAATAAGTGATTAAATAAAGCATATATATGTATATATATTAATAAGAATTATTCACGTACAATTATATTAATCACGTAAAATGTTATTTTTAATTAATGAAAATTCATGTCTTAAGATACTAGTTTCTATATGTAATGTTGATTGAAACAAATATGAAAAGTATCCCATGTACTAAGTATTACGGCGTGCGCAAGCGTGTTAAAATTCTGCGCACGCATCGGAAAGTTAATTAGCGAATTTTAATATACAATATTAATTAAATATCAATTTAAAAGTTGACACATATTTGTAGCAGCTAATTAAACTGTAATTATTTCATTAAATATGATTTCATTTAAATCAAAACAAAAGATTGTCTATTTTGCGTAGTATATAAAGCGTTTTTGCAAGCGTTATTTCATTCAGTCAACGTGCTTCAAGGTGTACATTTTACTAAGTGTAAAATGTATAAACTGTACATTCTTGTGTCTCTGCTGTGTTTTGTGCAGTGTGATTACGTAAGTTTTATATAAATTCTAATTTGATTTAAAAATTATATTCTTATGGCTAATTTATTTTTTTTGTAATATGAATTGAAATTAACCGTCTTGACATATATGATTTCAGAGCTTTTACCGTGACAAAAAATGGAAATGTCAACGGTTGCTAGTACCTGGGGTTCTTCCTCAGTATTATAACAAACCTTCGAGTCTGTATGATACTGTGGAGAAGTTGGAGAAACTACACGATGTAAGTAATGATAATTGATTTAAAATTATACTTTATTTATCAATTCATTTTATATAAAACTTATCGCTTGTTGAAATAATTGTATGATACACAAGTTTAGAATTTTCATATTCTTTATATCTTGCATATTAATGATTAATACTTGTGAGAAATAAATGTGCATTTTCTTTTTTCAACTCGAAGTAATTTGACTTTATATATTTATCAATTTTTAATATGAATGTTGATATTTTGTAGATAACTTCTGCATTGTGGGCTAAACCTGGAGAATATACTGCGCTATACCAATACAGGGTAAATATCTCAAAATAATAATTAATATATATTTCATTTATTTCTATTTTCGGTAATATAATTTTTTATGTTTGTTTCAGACTGAGCTTTTACTGGCGTCCCACTACATAGATTTGAATTTGTACCTGTTATTAGAAAAGATAGTATGTATAAACAATTAAATTACAAAATATATAAATTTTGTTTGGTTGGAATAATCTAAGTATATTAAATTAAGCTGAATTTTTTTACTTCGAATAAAAAGAATGTATGGTATTTTGAAGAAAATTAGATGTGCTGTTATTGTTCTGGGAATTTTTTAATAAATTAAATACAATTTAATTGAAATTAATTAAAATGTTAAGTACTATGCAATGATATAATAGGTGTATTAAAATCAAGTTTAGAAACTTGTTGAATTCTGTTGAACATGCATTAATTGATTTTTTATTGTCTTTTATATTTTCAAATTTTTGTAATTATAGAATTTTATTTTAGCTATATTGAAATGATAAATATGACATAAAAATTACAGTTAATTAAAAAAATCTAAATTAAGAAATAAAACAAAAATAAACATGTTTAATAAATATATATAAAAACGTGATCCAAAAATTTCATTACAACGTTCAAATGCATTCTATTCCTTAATAAAATATTGAGTTTAGGAATTGATGTATTTATTAAAATTGCACAGTAAATATTAATAATGTAAATATATGCCGTACTTTACTATTGTTTTTATCTCTGGGCAAAAATTTTATCTGTTGGACAAAACTTCATCTAAGTATTATTTTATTCTTAATACATGTTCCGCTCGAATGTTAATGGTACCAATAAAATAAATTTATTTGATTAATGTTAATGATTACTATTCATTGTTGAATAAATTCCAAGATAATTTAAACTAGATATCAGTAATTCTTTTGTTAAATATCTTTCAAATGTTTGTTGACAGTTTTTATATAAATTTATGTAATGCATATACCTAATTATTCAATGTTTTTCTTACAGAAAAAACATGAGAAGCAAGCAAAGGAATTGGTATTTAATTTTACGAAGGTAAGTGAAATAATTCGGATTCTTTTAATTTTGTCTGGCATGTTTGAGTATTTGTAGTTTTAAAATTATTAAAGATAATATTGCAAGTTTATTGCGTACAATGAAAAAATATTAATTATATTTAAATGTAATATTAATATAAAATTGGTTTAAATAAATTTAAAACATTTGTTTCTTTTGCGTCGGGTGAAATTTACTGTATCAATCTTAACGATAAGACTGATTTATTTAACCGTTCACATATTTTTTCAGAAAGTGCGTATACCACACAATTCGCTAGGAGATTATATGCGTGAACTTAACAGCATACTTGTGAGTATTACAGATCTTTTTGTAATATATATATATATATATTTTTAGTTTTTTTACTAATTTCAAATTTCTGTTTCAGGTAGAGAGGCATTATAGATCCAAAATGTTTGCTTTCTCATTAACAAATATTTGTAGTGATAGATTTTATAACGTGAGTATTCATTTTATATTTATAAATATATTAAAAACTCATTGAACATACAATTTTTTATTATCCGTAATATATTTCAAATGTTTCAGGTCAATGACAGGTATAAAATATGCAAAGATACCTATTTGGTAAGTTTTATAATATATTTATTATAAGTATTATGTAAACAAAACTTCATTACAAAAAATGTAAATATGATAGAATACATCTAATTTTTCAATTAGATAAAATAGGAACTAGAAATGATTTAGTATTTATTATTAGATATAAAACTTAAATAGAAGATAAATTAAATAAATAAAATTGCATTTAATAAATATCGGAAGTTAAATTAATTTAATTTGAAAAAATAACATTTACATAATATAATTTTTGTAATATTTTACAGGCAAATATATTGTGCGCATGGCAGACTGCTATGCATTCGGCAAACGCAATAACTGCAATATTGGATAAATTAAATATTACAAATTAATATTTTAATAATAATTATTTTTGTTTTCGAATTTTACTTTCATATTTTCGATTCAATGTAATTATCTACTTATATTTTTTATGTATAACTTTGCGATTTATTTTAATGCGCCTTGACATAACTGTAAATACACATATGTATATTGTAATTGGACATTTTTGTCCGTATTTATGATAATAGTAATAATAATAATTATCAACAATATCTGCAGTTATATGGAAGTTCACATCTACTGATGTGCCTAGACTACAAATTCTAATAGCGCCAGTAAAGGATAAGAGTTCGTATACTGTGTATGCA